>JAJKFJ010020692.1:0-31683 GCA_027382625.1 Tetmemena sp. SeJ-2015 | reverse complement strand
TTAGCTAGAGGGTCGGATTTTCAGCTAGCGAGGTCTAGAACTATCCAGCGATTTCAAAGAGACTTTTTGACCCTTGCTGATTACATTTGAATTTAATTTTGACTTCACCCCTGATTCTTACAATAATTTATATCTAGCTAGGCTAGAAGAGTAAAGTCCTCTTTATCATATTTGCAATATACAATTTTCTTTATATCTCCTGCAAAAGCAAAGAATCAATTTAAAAATGATTCAAAAAATGATTAATCTTTTGAATTTATAAGACAGTACAGTAAGAATTAAACTCATGATGCCTCCAGTATCTGATAGTGCTTCAAATACTGTCCTTACTTTGCGCGTTTGATTTACATACCGACCTTCTAGTCTGAACTCAAGTTAGATCTTCAAATTAAAATAATCGAGGCAGAATCAATAGGAAATTAAGATAAATATCAAATATAAATAGTATCAGAGAACGCAACTTTAAAGTTGCTAGATCACAGAAACCTAAAAAACTCACTTAGTTTCTACAAAAACTATATTTACCCGACTTATAAAAAGCTCTATATTTTAAATAGCTTTTGAGTTCTAAAACTGGCTTAATTGATCTAAAAATACAAGGAAGTACGAAAATTAAAAATTCACTAAGCAGGTGATTATCTTTTATTGGAAAAAGAGGGATTGATCCATCATAAATTACTTTATGAGATTCTCTCTACAAAATTGACATCTATGAGTACTTCAATAACACCTTTCTTTATAGTTTTGTACTTAGATCACCTTCATTCTAATTTTTACCTTATTTAAATTAGTGATCAATTTTGTGAATAAAATCTAGGATTATAAAATGGCTTATAGCAATTCTGAGGGCGAATTCAATTACTTAACTTGCTTGATGAATATAATCAGGTTAAAAATTTAAATTCCAATTTAATGATTAGGCAGAATTATTACCAGGAATATAAAACTATGTCTACGTGTCTATAGCAATCCTTGGGTATTGTAAAAAAATTGCAATATTTTAAATTGCGACTAGCTACCCATTCAAAACCAAAATATAACTCTCAAATAGAATATACTATAGTTATTTTATTATTTTACTTTAAAAAAATTAACTTAAATTAAATTTTAAAATTATGAAAATGCCTATTTCTTATTAAATATGCAATTGCAAATGATCGCAAATCAATTTTTTGAATATAAAAGTGCTAATGATGTGTAAGCTACTTTTACTTCATTAATAAATTTGAACAGATTAACTGTGGCAAGAATCCTAATTAAGATTCGAGGAAAAAAATATCTTGAAGGCTTATTACAATCATAAGATGATATTTCAATAATATAACTATTCATTTAAATATTACTGTAATATTAATGCTTGAATATTATTCGACTTTCTTTTTCAAGTCGAAGAGAAGCTAAAGAGATGATTGATGCAATCATTTTTCCCCAAGAGAACTCATTCTATAACAATCTTCTTTAAAGTTAAATTTGATTCAAAAAGTCATTCTTTAATAGATTAATTAATATATCTAGATTTAATAAAGAAATAGAGAACAACTCATTTAAAAATACGAAGCCAACTTAAAATTTAAAATAAAAGTTGAAGAATCTATTACTATGAAGAAAAAAATTTAATATCTAATTTAAAATTTTAGTGGTGATCTTAATATTATTTATTGAGTTCCAATTAGCAAAGTTCTGTTTTGAATCATATAGCATTTTTGTTTAGTTTCAATTTTAATATGAAAGAATGCAAAAATTATAAAGTGGGACTTATTTTTTTAAAGTAAAGGTTATATTGAGCTAGTAAACAAAAATATTTTAAGTTAATTGGAGAATATTATTTAGACTTCTTCTTTTCTCAATTATTTAATCATAAAAATTATCTATAATGATATTATCTTGAAGCTCAACATCGAACATTAAAATAGACCTTAATTATTATAAAATCTTATTTTGAACAAAGCGATATTAAACTATTTGAAAGTTAAATGATCATAAGAAAAGCCAAGGCTATAGTATTTTGTACTTGGCTAAAATTTAAAACATTATTTATAATGGCTTTAAAGGTTGCTCAAAATCCTGGTAGTCGAAGTAAAATATTAATTTCAAAAATGCTCAATTTAAAATACCTCTAAGTAGTATTAACTAATTATGAACACAATTATGAAGACATCTTGCTAAAAATATATCTTAATATACTTTTTGGCCTTTGGGTCATATAGAGGTTTACATTTTCGCTACTAATTTGGAAACAGTCGATCGAGAGCATTTTAGTCACAGGCTTCTAAAACGATTTCAAAGTACTTGCACTCTCTAGACATATTTTATTTTATCAGAACCAAGTAACTCTATGGAATAATTTTTAGGCAGCCCCACTATAGCTCCTGCAAGCTCTGTATTTAGTATCATTCTAAATTAATAATTCTTAAGATAATTATTGCCATTTAATTTTTTGGCAATAACTCTTGGTCATTCAAAAAACGACCCTCCACATCAGTTATGACCTCTGGGTATAATCTAAATGAAAATTATGACTATAATAATTCATTGACGTTTCTGGTTATATCAATATCTGAGATAATAGAGTGATGATCTTTAATTCTGATATTCACATAATCAAAGTTTTCAATGCTGAAGTCATTGTCATCATTCTTGATTATTCCAAAGCCAAAATCGAAGTTTGATGTAAACTAAAGCCTAAGATGCATATTATGCATTAATCTATCGGGCAAGTTTATCTATTCAGACCCTTTTTGTGTCAGTTATCAAGTTTGAATATCTCTCTAAAATATATATAGAGATAAATAAATCCTTATAAAATTCAACTCTTGTGTTAATATGATTACATCCTCCTTCTGGAGACAGATATCATAATAATGTAATGAGCAAATAATCATTTGGAGGAGGAAATATACCACAATGAAAATTTTCGTCAACAAGGATATCACTCCTCCAAACAATGATTGAAAAGTAGCTTCATTCTTGTAGGTAAGGCCAATAGGAAAACCAAAAATGTCTTAGTTTTTAATTAACTATTTTGTTTTAGTCTTAATTTTTGCAAGTTGGACCATTTTATAGCAATAATGTGTTCTCTAAAGTTTTTAAAAAGTAAATGATAAATTAATCTTGACCAAATTATCTATCTAAATTCATAGCATAGAAATTCGATTTAATTATTTTTAGGTAGAGAATTTTTTAAAAACAGGCTTCATGCTTTGGGAGGTGTTACAAAAATAAAAAGATTAATTGTTTTGCTCATTCAGCTTATCATCATGATTTCTGATTGCAGACACTGCCTATTACAGCTATTTGGTTTGCCTTTTTTCATTCAAATATTTTTATTAAACTCTATAGATAGCACAATTTACTACACATTAAATATTTGGTGAAGTAGTATTCTGAGTCTCTCTTAATCTTTTACTCCTATCTGGCAGGGGAGGTCTAAAAGAGGGGCTTATGTTAGGTTGTTGATTCACCTAATCTCTATCCAATAATTTTAGGGCTTTAACTTGTCTATGCTTATTAGAAAGGCTTCTTCAACGATCTAGAGCTAGATGTGAAAAATTTAGATTGTTGTGATTGACTTGCTAATAATAGAGGGTTACTGCTTTTAAGGCTCTAAACACTTTAATCCCTACTCAAAGATTATTCTTAGGATGAATTCACAAAATTTTCCTCTTGCCTTAGAGAATTCTTGCTTTGATTTGTTTTTGGAAAATATTCTGAGGGTCCTAGATTTCCATTTTATGTATTTAATTTTAGGAATTACGAAGAACCGCTTTATTTTCGTGCATTAAAAAAGCAAGGCCCTGCAGTTTGAGAGAAAGAAATTTGAAAATAGATGCAATTTATATAATTGCGAGAAAATTGTCATTTAATTGGTGCTGTAGAAATTTTTTGAAGAGATTTTCTTAACAAGTGTAAAAATAATTTACTTCACATGTGTCTGAAACTATGTCTGACTTAGGTAATTCTTGAGCGTTGCATTTTTATTCTGTTTCTCTTCAAAGGAGACATCTTGATATTGATTTTGTTGGAAGAGAGTTGGATTTTTGAATTGTAATTGTTTACTCGTGTTCTTGCTGCAATCGTTAATCTATAATATTTTTTCACCTTCATTGCGCTGGCTATTAAGTTACTTCAATTATTAGCTGGACTAAGTGCTCCAGTTTGAATCTATCGTCTAAGAATGGGCGATGTCTGAATTTCTCTGCTTGTACTCTGAAGTTGAGGTAAGTAACTGGTATTCGGACGTTTAAAGTAATGCAAATTATTTTTATACTAATTAAGATTATTCTAGTTTATTAGGGCGAAGGAAAGTAAAAAGTATATGAGTATGTTTAGGATTTTTTGACTGTGATCATTCAAATTGGTGGTTGATAGTGAGCGTTCTTCAAATAGTGCTTAGTATTTTATTAGATTAAATGCTAAAAATATATTTGATAATCTATAAACTTGACTCCACTGAATGGCATACTTATATTTTGTTCTTTGTCTTTTCTCACTATATTTGCAATCACAATGAATTTTTTTGATTAAGCCTGTGATTATTGAAGAATTATTTTCATTTTGATATGAATTTAGTATATTTAAGAATTTTATAACAGTGGAGACGATGTAGTGAGTGTGCTTTAAAAGCTTTCAAAAATCTACAAACACAACTCTACTGCTTTTAAGCAGAAGCTTAAGTCCAGGAATAAGAAGGAGTTTGATATGGTAGAGTCAGTCTCCTAAATTCAATCTATAATTGATACATTAGTAGCTTATTTTTATTATTTTACGAAAATCTCTTCTAAAAGAATCAGGAGACGGTTGGCAAAATGCTAAGTGACACTTATGATGAAATCAAACCTAGTCCAAAAAAACTCAAGCGGAACCTTATATATACATTTCATTAAATTTATTGGAATACTCTGGCTCTTCAAATGATAAACAAACTAAAGCTTAAAGACCAAATTTAATAAAAATGTATATTTTAACTTTAATTAATCCACTAGTCATCTCCTTAAAAATTCAAAGAGGATATAGCATAATTGACATCTGACATAGATAACCAAGTAGTTCGAACCTTTAGGTACTCACCATAAAAAACTATTTCGCAAGACAAATTTGCTCTCCTTCCTGTAAGGTCACTCAAAACATTCTCACAAAAAACTGACTAAAAAACTTCCAACTCTGAAAATAATAGAGCTCAATAAATTTTTAGAATAGGCATATCTAAAACCACATCTCTCCCTCTTAATCTTTAAATGGGTTAATCTTCTTACAATCATGATCAACTATAATAAAATAAGACTTTCAAGTCGATTTAGGAGCAAGAGTCTGAGTAGTTTTTAGAAAGTGGCTTTATAATTAATTTAACTTGTCTTTTTATTTATTTAAAGCGATTAGGGATCTAAGATTGCTCCATTCTTTCTACCTTAGAATACATCTCCAAATTAGTTTTAATTATAAATTAATTAGTGATATTCTCTAATTTATTTACTTTAGTTGGAAAAGCCTTATTAAAGCCATCATCAACACTAAAATCCTTATAATATAGAATTGAGACCTACTACACTTTAGATGACTTAAAAAGACAAGTCTAAAGTAGTAAGAGAATTTGGGTTATCTGAGGATGACAATAGCAATTCAAATAAGAAGGGAGGGAGTCAGTTTAATAGGAGACTCTCGGAGCCTCATCACCTGACTTCAGAGTAAGCTCTTCGCTAGTTCAATAAACTACATGCCCAAGTCAGGGAGTTCACCTACAAAAGATAAGCTAATTTTTAATGTGCTATCTTTTGAATGTGTATTTAAAAGCCAGGCAAGATAAGGAGAAGAAAGAGGAGGAAAATAAATACTTTAGCAGAATAGTACACTCAAAGAAAACTAAAAGAAATAGCCTTACTTCTTCGCTTTCCCAAGAATAGGATTAGTCGCAGACGGCTTCATTCAAGAATGGTGAGAGATTAAATATCTATGAGGGCTATAATATTTTCCAGAGAGGGTAGAGCGAGGGTGCAGAGGAAAGACCAAGAATTAAGACTATCAATCCTGATATAAAATATTTTAAGATAGGTTCTTAAATTTATAAGTACTGATAACTATGGCTAGTTTGAGAGAATGAACTCACTCAATTTTTAGCTATTGGATAAAGAAAGCATTTTTATTTTAAGCCTTGAAAAAGTGTGGATTATTATTTAAAATATTTCTTTTAATTGTGTTGAGTTTAGAGCAGCTTAAAACTATAAGACTGCTTCAACAAGGAAGATTAAATAAGGAAAAAGAAATAATTTAATTGAAGATAGGATGTTATGATAAGAAAAACTTAAGTTTAGAATAATATGAGAAAATGAAATTTTTCAAGTATGACACCTTTAAAAATTTTGAATTCTTTCAATTTAGATTTAGCAAAAATTCCTTATTTATTTTGCCCACAAGAATTAAAATTCATCAGAAGTGTAACTTTAATCTTGATTAATATCCAGCATAAATATTTATTTTATCTTTTGAGTGTTGAAAATATTTTTAATTAATTTAGGAAAATTATTATTTGAATTTATTCTGGCTTTGTAAGTGGGAGTGTAAACTTTGACACATTTAAAATAAACATTTTATGGTGTTGTTGGTGTGGTAAAGGGACTAGCTGATGCAGCACAACTCTTTTCATCATCATTTTTTATTAGCTACAATATAATTTAAAACTAGTTGAATTATTCTATATAAGTTTGAAATGATTAGCTTATTTGTTTTTATGATCGGAGTTATAATTTTTAAAGTAGGGTGTTTGCTTTTCACTCACCATACTCTACTTTATTTCTCTATCATACTAAAATAAAATCTAACTTCAAGTCACAAATTGTAAATCTAATCATAGTTTTGAGGAGATTAATTAATAATATTATCATCCCTATGGATAGAGTCACTCCTCTTCTGCTCGAGAGGATCTCAGCTTAGACGTGGAGCGAGGCTATTCGAGACCTAAGTTCTCCCATTTCAAAAGCTATTATTAACTATCTCGCTTTTATAACTAAGCATCAGTAATATTCAAGATAAGAAATTAAAAAAATAGGTGATCCCTTTAAGTCAAAAAATATTTTTGTATTGTATAATATTCAAGTTTGAATTACTTCCTCTTGATGAGACTGCTTTGAGGCGATGTTTATTAACACCACTGACAATATTTTGCGCTTTTGCAAGACTAGTTTTTATCTCAATGCAATTTGAATCTGGAGAATTTGGAGGCAGCAACCCTTAATCCTCCTTCTTATAAATATAAAAATCAAAGAGCAAAATATTTTGTGTAAAATTTAATTTAAAAGTAATCGATTATCTTATATAAATATTTTCTACAGCCTTTCAGAAGAATCAAGGTCCTAGAATGCCATTTTAGGCAAAACAGGGCGTTCGAGTTACCTCTCTATCTTAGATAACACTTACTAACTGTGGGAGATATTTAAGCCAGATTTTGGAGACTGAAATTTGCCAGGATAAATCTAACCAATAAACTTTGAATTATTTGAAATTACATTTAAAACTAATTAGTTTAAAATCTAAGTGAAAATCTTTTTAATATCAGCATTCTTTTGAGTGAGGTCCTTGAGGGTGTATTAGTGCTTACCGCCATTTGGCTTTTAGGTAGAAGAAATCTAGAATAGTTAGGAGTCTTAGGCAGGCGCTCTAGTTTGAGCATCCAATTTAGTTGGCTTCAAATTCTTGTTGTATAGTAAAATCTCTACCTTTTGCATTAGACAAATATATCAAATGGATATATTTTTAATTTTTTGCATATTTTTCAGTTTCCTCTTGAGACTTAAATAAGAACTTTCATGGTTTAAAGTTTTATCATTCTTATCATTTGGGCCCTTAAAAATTCTCCACTCTGGTTTTGAGAATGCGCCACATGCGTTTAAAATATTAA
This sequence comes from Tetmemena sp. SeJ-2015, assembly GCA_027382625.1. Taxonomy (NCBI): domain Eukaryota; phylum Ciliophora; class Spirotrichea; order Sporadotrichida; family Oxytrichidae; genus Tetmemena; species Tetmemena sp. SeJ-2015. The sequence goes on along the minus strand of JAJKFJ010020692.1, from coordinate 23,795 downwards.
AAATCCCTAAAGAGAAAATAATTTTTAAGTTTAGGAATTATCAGGGAGTGAGATTTTTCTTTTGAAGTAAATGGACTGCGTGGAGGATGTCATTTTTGTTGAAATCGGAAAACGGAGTTTGTTTGTATGATGGTTGTGTTTGTAATTATTGGAATTTAGAAGCGTAATGCCCCTTTAACAATTTAATATATTTTTATATTCCTACTCGCTTATTTTTATTATAGCATCAGTTGTTTATTATATGTAAGTTCAAATATATTTCAATTTTATGTATTTTATGTTACAAAGCCAGTGATAAACAGCTATGACGACCCACTGAGTATGCTGCATAAATTCCACGATTTGCATCGCTACAATATCAACTCCTGCAAGCTTAAGCTTCAAACCAAGGGAACAAAAACTAATTTGATCAGGTAGAAAACGTCACATAAACTCACAATAAATGTGTAATCCTCATTTATTGATGATGATTTATAATTTGCAGATTTATGAAAACCTTATTCTAAAAGAATCAGGAAACGGTCGGTAGAAATTTAGACGAAGCCAAGGACACATACAGCTCAAACCCTAAACTTCTAAAGAGACAAGGCACTCAACTTTAGACTTCTCAAGAACATCAAAGTCAAAGCAAGAATCCACAAGGCCTCTTCCACATCCAGAAATGTCTAGTAGTTCACTTATTCAATAGGAATTATTCTTTATATAATGATCACTGTGTTTTAAGAGACCTCTGACGGTGAGCAACTTCTTTTACCCTCACTCAACCAAACCAGAGTCTCATAAGAATAAAATACTCAGCAAGATAATTTAAAATGGTGTTTGATTTTCAATTAAAGAGACGCCTAGATTTCAATGACACACAAGAGTAGGAATAAATTACATCTGAGCGCAAATATCTGATACTTCCTTAAGCTAGCTCCAGAAACTATGAAAGAGCCACCAAAGCTAACACTCTAGATTACAAGGCGCCATAAAAAAATAATGAAGAATCTGAAATTTTAAATTACTCTAGTATTTCGAAATCTCATTACTTTTTGATTAATAAATTTTGATAAACAAATTTATTTAAGTTGTTAAATTAAAGTAAAGCTTAATTATTTCATCCTTAAATGATTTATTCCTCTGTTCTTTAATTCAATTTTTATTTTACAAAAAGTATTTAAATTCATTAGAATTAACATTTCCATATTACCTTTCCTACTTTTGAATAATAACTAAACCCTTTCGGAGCTAAAATAATTACTAGGTCCTCTGAATGATTTCCAGCCTAATTCTGAGAAGACAAAGTTCTTGAAAGTTTCTCCTATTGACATCGCTAAGAGCGCTAAACTTCTTTCGACTTAGCTGAGTAAGAACTTGCCTCTTCTCTTCCCAGAAAAGTCTTTGGCTTTTAAAATAATTTTTTTAAAAAAAATTTTTTATTTCTTTACATATAATTTAACTCATTTGAATTTGAATTAAAGCAATTACTAATAGCACTGCAACCACTACTACAACCGATTCCCTTCCATTTTCACCACAAGATAGCAAGCAGGCGCTCAATCATCCAAATATACACACTGGCTTAGGGGCTCAGCGTAGTTCACGCAATCAAAAACTTGGCCAAAATAACAGCACTAGCAAACTTATAGTCTAGAAACGAGAGGGAGCTGACTATTCTCAGCAAATTCAAGAGCTACGACTATTGACATCAGAGGAAGTAACTTAATTATAAATATATTGTGTATTGAATTTGAGGAGACTATTCAATAATTTAACACAATTCAGGCGCAAGTGAGGGCAGACACAAACATCTACAAAGTTTTAAATTAATAATATTATCTCACATATCTTAAAATGTTCTCAAGTTTAAAATGATTTGAAACTTAGGGATCGAATGATCCAGGAATAAGTGAGCATCTAAAAACTTAAAGGCAAGAAGAAAAGCTAAATGCTCAGTCTAGATGACATTGAGCTATCAAAATTCAAATTATGTATTTAAATGATATATAGATTATAGAAAGGGAAATGAGTGAATTATTTAATTTAGCTTGAAGAATGGGAGTTATATTCGCCCGAGGCTTTAGATCGAAAAGAAAAAGATAGAGTCAAGTTTTTACAAAAGAAGTAAATTAAGATCCTCACTTAAAACCCAAACCACAGGATTGACTACAAACGCTAGCTCAATTTTCCAAGAAACTAAGGGAATTTTAATTTTTATTAAATATTTTAGGGTATGAAGTAGTATAATAAACTAGATGCATCAGCTTTGGCTCTTTTTAATGATCCAAGTTTTTAATAGATTCTAAACCCACTTAAAATTTAAAAGTTACTTAAATTTTGTTTTTAATAAATTTATTATAAAAATTCATATTTTTATAATTTTTCTATAAGCAAAGATCAAATAAGTAACATCAAATTTCTACAAGGAGTTATAGATTCTTTCTATTTTTAATTTGAGTTAAGATAAGATGTGATAATTCAAAAGAGTTATAATAGAGAGAGGAAAAAGTTTCTAAAGGACAATAACCTTCTAAATTGACTATTTAGGCATTTCAACTCTTCTTCTGATAAAAATATTTTCATTTCATTACAAATAATTTTCAGCACTAAATATTCTATTATCTCTCTAAATTAAAGAAAAAATATCTTCATTTAGAAACTAACAATAACCCTCTATATATGCTTATAAGAAAATTTTTCATTGAGTTTTTAATAAGAAAGTTGAAGGAATTATTAAATTAAGTTTTCTAATTTGTAGATCCTCTCTCATTCTTAGTTTACATAATCTTAATGATAATATTATTCTTTATTTTAAAGTCTATACAATTTTTTTAAATCTTGCTCATTTGCGATGTTGACTTGAGACCTTTCATTTAAGTCATCCTCATCTCTTTAAAATGAAGTTTCAAGGTGCCTCTGATCTTCGTACATTTAGTCCTGCTGTTGAGATAACCGTGAATTATTGACTGATGCGTTAGCGGGCTGTTACTGTTGTTGTTATCTCTTTTAGAGAGATGTTTCAGAAGGCTTTCTTGGTGATAGTTTTCTCAGCCGGTGGGTTGCTCTCTTTGACTCATAGTCATCATATCCTCCTTGTAGGTAAGTAAATGAAGTGTCCTCAACTTTGGCCAGGGGATTTTCTGAGGCTTAGTCATTACAATGTCTATCTTTCCAGCGTTGGGGATAGTTACTCCAGCTTTCTTTTAGAAGAGTGGTCTGTCCTTGAATTAAAAGATGGACAGATCGAGTTTGTTAGCAGTGAGCTAGTTGGATTTTCTGCTCTAGAGTTTAATTTTTTGGACGCCATTTATCTCCTTGATACCCTAATCCATGTCTAGCTTGTGTCTTTCTATTTCTTGCATCTCCCTGTACTTGCCGACTTCGGGGATGTTATCCCTTGAAGCAAATATCAGGTCAGAACGCTTTTCTATTGATCTCCCAACCAGGCCTCGATAGGAGTCTTTGTTTTCAGAGGACCACTTTAACACTTCATAGGCTGCGTGTTCGAAGATGGATTTATCTGAGGGCCAGCCGTTACTGACCATAGTGTTTATCACGTGCTCATAAGCATCTAAAATACCTACCGACTTCAAGAACTTGGTGCGCTGAAGTTGCTGCTGTAACTGATTTTCTTCTGACATTAAATTTCTTTTTATAATACTAAATATATGGAATTGAGAGGAGAATATAATTTAGTTCAAAATTATAATCAATTATGTAAAATTAGACTTAACCGCTATAAAAAAAATATAGCTCATCCTGAATGAATTTTATAGATTTGAGTTTTAAGTGAATAATTTCATTCGCAGGGAATAGAATGTCGAGAAAGCTAAAATACAATATAAAATCCTTATAATTTATTTATCCTCTTAGCTTAGAAGTCTTATTCGAAATTTTCTGACATTTAATTGAAAAGTTCTCTTTAATTTATATACATTAACATAGTTTTTAAATAATGAAATTTAAATTTACCCAACTACCAATCCTTTTTTCATTATAGTTCTCTTCTTAATTTTTAAAAAAACTTTATTTTTTCTTCATCCACTTTTTTCCATTTAAAAATTTTTAAAAATTATTTTTTCTTAAACCCAAAATTTTTTTGCAAAAAAATTAAAATTTTTTTCCAAAATTTTTCCAAATTTATAAAAACGTCAAATTTTTTTTAAAGAAATTAAACATCCAGTAAAAGTCAAAGTAGTTAGAGAATAAGAAAGCAAATTCTATTCTGAGGAGTTCCACTAAAACAAGGATAGGACACATAAGAAAATATAAAATATAAATACTCTCCTTATTTCTAAATTAGTCCATCTAAAATCCAATTGCAGGCAGGAACTTTCCTTCTTACTAAAAGCAAATAAATTTATTATAATTTTATTAGAAGCAGCTTGCATTTCATTGAAAAGCTTTAAAAGTAGAATTATTTATCTTCTTATGATTTAGATCAGCTGTAAATTAAAAGTTTTTCTTATTATATAATATACCACCTCTACTTCCAAATAATTATTAATTAACAATCGTAATTCATCAATAAGAGAAGATATATTTTTTTTTAAAAAAAATTATCTTTAAATGTCTCTTACATAATGTCTGCTGTGAAATTTAAATCTTGGATTAATTCTATAAATAAAAGAAACAAGAATGTTTTTGATCGGAAGATTTTAAAAATAAGAAACCGATGGATTCCTTGGTAAAGAATAGTAGACTAAAGATGTCTGAAACGATATCATACCATTAAACTTTAGAGGGAATAAATGTAAAATAGTATGTTATCAGAATCTAGGAACAGCTACCTAAATTATTTTAATTTTATTTAATATTCTATTTTATTTTTCTTCCATTCTATTTATTTACCTTTATCATTATAGATAAAAAAAGATTTATAATTGCAAAAAAAGTCTACCTGATCTCTTTAATTTGTTTGACCATATTTATCTGAATAAAATTTTATTTACATATTTTATCTCATTATTCAATTTTTATGCAGATAAATCAAAAGTTATACAAGAAAATTGAATAAGGAAATTTTTCCTTTTTCTGATTCAGAAGTTCAAAATAATTTTTTTGTCAGACTAACTTGATGAAATTGAAAAATATTTAAACTAAATTCTCCTAGCTCAAAACTTTCTCTTTAAGAAGGCAGAGGATGCGCTTGGGCATTGTTTAACGACGAAATCAGCGTCCACAAGGTCTTTGGCAACATATCCTCCATTGTAATTGTAGAGATTCAAAATAGTCTTTTTATCAGCGTTAGGCTGGACCTCCCAGGCGACGTTGCCAGTCTCAGTATTGTAGTACATCCATCTGTACATGATTTGGTGGTCGTCTGACCATCTGTTAATTCTATAGTAGGTGTTAGTGGCGTCCCATTCAGGAGATTCCTTTCCCACAAAGTCCAACTGCTCATCGAAGTCCAAATATGGATTGTACATCTCGAAGATTGAGCCAGCAACGTAACCTTTCTGAGGAGTGACTGTACCCTTAGTGCAACCATTATCAGTGTAGAAGTTGAGTGAAGTACCTAAGTTGTAGTCATAGACATCGATGTTAGTCTTGTTTTCATTTCTGCCGACTGTGTGCTGGACGTACCATTTGTTGAGCTCAGAGCTCATCTTTTCGATTCTGTATTCATCAATGTCAATGTACATGAACCTCTGAGTATCATATTGATAGTAGTCAATTCTGACTTCGGCATTGTAAGGAATCTTTACCTCAGGCCAATGGTGAATGGCTTGAACGGAGGCGATGGCAATAGTGGCTAGGACCAGAGTGGTTTGCTTCATGAGTAAGATATTTTCGCTTGTAATATAACTGATAAAGCAAAGAAACAGAAAATAAGTTAATTAGCAAGTTAAACTCTAAAAATGGTTGCGAGATTTTGGGTTAAGCCAAATTTATTCAAGAGGATATAGTGAATTTTTATAGAAATTGAAATTTTCAATAAATAAACGATACATAAATGTTCCTATAGGCTGAAGATAAACAATAATTTGGTTCCCATTTTTGAGATATTTTGACATTCTCCGGTTTCTTTACCTTTAATTTATTAAAGAATTCTTAAATGTTAGAACCTCTTTGTGCAAACTTTCTTTTTTCTTTTCTGTAATGATTTCTCGAGGAGAACATTAAGTAGTTTCTTCATTATCAGACCACTTGTCTTAATTAATGGGTGAATGAATATTATCACTCAAACTTGTATTTATTATAAATAATATCTAGAAATGAAAAAGCCATCCGAACTTGAAATGATGAATGAATGTTACTTCGAGAAATCGACATGTGAGTACAGAATATTAAGCTAAAAATGAAAATTATCAGCTGCCATGAAAAGAGGTAGGAAGTAGTAAATTTAACAAGCCAGATATAACAAGTAGAAAATAGCATTCACCATTAAAAAATATGAGGAATGTTAAATTAACTACTCAAAATTTTAAAATGAATAGTAGCATTTATCTATTCGAAAAAATGTAAATTTTCCTAATTTAATCATATCTTTCAAGTGTATGAATGTATCCTAAATTTATTATTAAATTCATTTCCTTTTAGAAAATTATTCAAAAAATTATATTAATCCACTTACTATTTATATCTTCATTAAGGAACATCTATCTTTATTCACCCTATCTATCAATTCTTTTAAAGTTGCAAAATTATAAGACGCCGATAAATATCAGAATTCTTAACTTTTATGGCTAGATGCTCTTTCTATATCAATTTTACTTTTATCTTTTATCTTATTTACTCTATAAAAGTGAAAGATTATATTATTTTAAGATCTATATTATAACTTAAGTACTTATTGTAATGCTAACTCATTTTATGATGATAAGATAATTAAAAAATATTGATTCTCAAGTGGTATATTATCTTAGAATTATTAAATTTTCAGTTCTCTAACACACTCACAGCAAGCATTGGCTCATCAGAGCACACACAAACTCCGTTCACTAACGGTGATCCTACGGCCTTAACAAGAGACCAATTCTGGCTAAATCATCTAACTTTCAATGATAGGGACAGACCGCAGGGAACATACTGTTATTGTTGAAGATTTAGCTTATTGAAATGAGATGATGAAAATACAGATAGTGGAGATGGGCGAAAATCTGACTACAGAAAAGTTCGAAATCCGCCAATCTCTCCAGTGCTCATATCTTCAATTTATAATTAAACTACAATCTGTTGCATTCTAACACCTCAATAACTAATTCTCATGTATTTAGCTTTTTTAGGCTGAGGAGTAATTACCAACAATATCTAACGAATCGATTAAAATCTATAACTTTTTTAAATCAGTTCTAATTATATAATAATAATATAGGCTATATTTATTACCTATAAATAGATCTTATGAATATAGAGAATCCTTCTATAATTCCTATGATGATTGCTCGAAGATAGATTTAGATTTACTTAGATTTTAATATAAGAAACTGATTCATTAATAAATCTACTGATAAAAGACAAGATATTTTCTCTTTAAACTTTAGTTAAAAAATCATATTCATAAAATATGAGTACGAAACTCATGAAGAAGAGATATTAGAGGTGTGGGCATTCGCTTCAATCAATTCAAAAAGTGAGAAGGTTAAGGGCAATCTTTTAGCTGGAAGTCACTCTCTGTGAAATTTGCAGCGACGTATCCTGGACCAAAACCTTTAACGATTAATCTATTTGTACCACCATTAAGGTCTGGTTGTACTTCCCATGCTATATTCCCATTAAAACCCATTAGATTTAATGTGTGAATCCAATAATTACAAATACTTACTACTTAAAAGATAAGAAAGTTGCCTTCTTAAAATCAAATTTAAAATCTACTTGTTATTGTGTATGCAGTTGGTGAGGTGCAGAGCTCTCACGAGAACACTATAGTGGTAAAGATGCAACCTTATTAAAAGATAATTCATTAAGATAAGCTTAAATACTTTTCCTAAATATTCACTCTACCTTATCTCGCACATAACTTTGTCTTCTCTTCTTCCACTCTCTTACAACTACTCACTATTAAATCCTCTGTATCGATAGCTTAATCATGCATCAAGTGATAGAGCAGCAGCTTCTTATAGTGTCCCTTAACTAAGTTCAGCAGTAAAACTCAATGCCGTTGAACTCTGGCGAGTATGGAACATTAAAAACAGGAGTGATGTTCAACTCAGCGTATGCCTTCTTCGCTTCCTTTGTCTTGTGTACGCTGAGGTTGTCAACGAGTAGAACGATCTCACCGTCTGTGATCTTCTCTCTGAGCTTCTTAAGGAACGCAACATACTGCTCTCGCTTGATAGAGCGAGAATGAAGGACATAAGCTTCTAAGCCTGAGTCTTCGCTGATTCCTGCAAGTAACGCACTTGTAGTTATATTTACTTTCTACTCGTAAACTTCTATGTTATCGTGCTTCTTGTACCAACTCTTCTTCATGAAGGTGTTGTGTGTGAACACAGCTTCGTCAGCACATACAAACTTCACGCTATCCCTCTCACACCTGAGCTAGTGTAAATATATTTCAGATTATTATAATAAAATGGCTTAGTGAAGTCTATAACGCGCTTCACTCGATTCACAGTTTTGTACGTTATGCCATTTCAACGATAGATGTTTGCTACAGTCTACGGAGAGATCTTGAGATAAGGAAACTATCTATGGAAGATCTTCTACTCCAAACAGAAGTGCGCTTAGTGGCGAAGAGTTTGAGGATCAATCAAATAATTGATGTGCACATCTTGAAACTTAGAAGTGCGATGAGGAACAGCTGCAACTCCTAACTTTCTCATCTACAAAGCAACTTTCAAATGCGAGAGTATAGTGCGCGCTGGCACTCTCAACATTTTTGCGATGGAGTTGATGTTGAGAACTGGCTATTACTACTGATAAGGGTGACTACATCCATACCTTAGAGTCAAAATGAAAATGAGATAGGATGGATCATGTAGTTATTTTTGAGTAATTTCGCGTTTGACTCGCATGATTATAAGTATTAATAAAGAAATTAATTATACACAACTTATTCTCACTTTTTTTATATCATATTTAAGGTTTCATAGTTTTAATTGTCAACTCTGTAGTAAATCCATTTATAGAGAGTATTTCTGTTAAAGGAATAGAAATTGAGTCTGTAGTAGTCGTTATCCACGTCCCATTCAGGTTTATCTTTGCCCACGAAGTCCATAGAGTTATAGTAGTTGACATAAGGATTGTACATGCCGGATATCATCAGAGGAACATAACCCTTTGAAATAGGACCTGTTTCATCATTATTGCAATACTTTAAAAATGTATCTTTTTCCTTGCGTTATCCGGAGGTGTAATTTTAGATTTATGTCTGAGTTCCCTACCTATCAATGAAAACCAAAGAAAAATAGTAATTTTAATCAAGTTTAATGGTCTATTTGTTTCTTATAGAGAAGATAAGATCATATTGTCACAAAATTTAGATGGTAAATTTCAAAAACATTTTTAAAAGGATTTATAAGAAGAAATTGAGAGTTTCATAAATTTTTTATGGCTCCTTGTTTAGTAATATAATGTTTGATTTCTGTATTGTAGAATTCATAGTACTATACGTTTGAAAAAAATTGTGTTTTCCATTTAATAAGGGAGGTAAATAAAGACAAAAGAGATTCTAAATTTATTCTAATTTGATGGGGTTTTAAGTGGACTCAACGGAGATCGTGTTTAGATCTGCGCTCATTTTAGTAACAGTGTACTCTTTGATATCAATAAGAAGAGAGAGATTTCGGTCCCAGAGATAGGAATCTTATCTCACAATGTGATTGTAAGGGACGATTACTTTTGGCCAACTACTAGCTGCTTAAACAGTTGCTGCTGCAGTTAGAACCACAGCTAAAGCGAAATGCTTCATGATTCTCTTCAAAGGGATTGTATAAAATTGTAATTTAATATCCTTAAAAATTTTAAAGAAATTTAAATTTAAGCTTATTAAGGAGATGTATCATCACATATGATGTAAATACTTTTGGTTTTAAAAAAATAAATTTCTTAAGATTATTATTTGCTATTGCTAAAATAATAAAAACAGTAAGTGATATCAAGAGCAAATTTTTTTAATAAAAATAGTTTTTGAGTTTAACTTGATTTTTTAAAAAGTTTAATTTCATTATTTTTGAATTTAGAATATTATATCATATTAATTATTTATAAGAAAGTTAATAATTAGAGTCTTGTTGCTAAAAATAACAGTTGGATGATAGGCTTGAAAGTATTTTGAAAAAAATGAGTCTAAGAGTGGGTACTAAATTTTAACTTTTCTACTTTATTAATATTACTGAAAATGAGGTAGAGTATTTCAATTGAGGGATGAGAGGATAATTATGAGCTCCTCCTAAGCTATCCGATAACAACTCTATTGCCCAAGTTTGATCTCTCAGACCCGACAATAATGATTTCCTCCCCTAGGATTGAAAGCCATAAAAGCAATTTTAATTTGGAAGCCTTAGCAAGGAGTCGCAAGAATGCACTGTTAGAAAATCATTTCACTTATTGATTTATTTAATATTTGAGTTCTAAACCGTCTTCAATGTTGAGCATCATGTGAACTTATTTTTCTCTTCTTCTTACACAAATTTATATTTATAACTTTTCATGTCATAGGCAAGGCACGTGATTCTGTCGAAGATTCCTGGCGTCTAAGCATGTTTTTTATTTAATGCTTTGGGATTGCCACTTATTTCCACTGTATATTGTTATATCCTAATTAAATTTAGAAGCTTTTATAGTTATAATTGTATCAATCTATCTTTTATTGTCAAAAATGTTTATAATGTAACTATCTTCCTCAAGAATACAAACCTATCGATCAGATTTCTTATTCTATCAATATGCTATATCTTATATCAATTTCGTTTGAGATTTCATCATGGATGAGAATTTAAGTTTAAAAAGAGAGAATTAAATTAATTAAAAATTTTTATACAATCGGAATCTTTAGCAGTTGAAGTGTGAGTTTTTGACTTAAAATGTGGCAATTTGATAATGTGTAAAGTTATAAGAAGAATTTTCATACTTGTAACTTCTTAATGGGAGGCCTTTTGAGAGAATTACCAAGGGGAGAAAATTATTTTCTTGGATATTTCTTGGTTCAGATTCTAAAATATCAATACCTAGCCAAAGAGAGCTTCTACAGTAATTTAATAGCCTATCGAGCAACCTTCATTTTGAGCTATTAAACTTGTATTTCAATTGACAACTATCTCTTCATTTAATAATTTAATTCAGATCTTCAATCTATGTTAGATAATTCAGTATACTTCTTATTAGAAAAGAGATGAAGATAAATAAGCACTAGGTATATTACAGATAAATCAAATTATTAAACAAAGAAATAACATTTGTTAATCATTATCATCGATTTCTTTTGGAGAAAAAAAATTTGTGGATTCTCTAATGTGTAATATGCTCCTATAATTATACTTAAGATAATTTCCTCACATTATGAACAAGAGAATACAAAACTATTTTAAGTTCAGATATTAATTAAAGAAAAGATAAATAACAACCTTGATTAAATAAGTATGATTCTTGAGTTTTAAATTATAGCTGAGGATTAATTTGAATAAAAAGAATAGTAATTTAATCAAATTAAAATGATAAAGTGAAATAATTATAATATTCTGACCAGCAATAAATTATAAGGCCCTAGTCCTTTGCTAATTTAGCTGCATCAAATATCAAGCAGATTTTATAGTTATAAGAAAAGAAGAAATTGATTTAAATTGAGATTAGCTTCATATTGAGATTGAGTCTGCTATTATAATATAAATCTATATTACAATATTTATCATTTAGGCAATCATTACTTTTTTATTTTCTAACTTATAACAAAGTAGGTCCTATTAGTATATTAATGGTACAAATCTAATCAAATAGATTAGTAAGGCTCTCATTGCAAGAAGAGGGAAGATCTACTGCACTGCTAAATCTTGAAATCAGAATCTTAGAAGTGAGTTGGGATATATCCCTGACCAAACTTGTAAAGGAACAATTTATCTGTTTTGGCTTCAAAGTCAGGCTGAACTTCCCAAGCTACATCGCCAGTGTCCATTCTGTAATAAATCCATCTTTCAAGAGTAGTGTGATCATTAGACCATAAGTTAAGTCTGTAGTAAGCATTGGTGGAGTCCCATGCAGGAGTCTCTTTGCCTACGAAGTCCATAGAGTGATATTAGTTGCTATAGGGATTGTACATCCCGAATATCTACAAAGCAACGAAGCCTAGTTCAACAGCTACCTGTTCTTCTGAGCAACTGTCATTCGATTCGTAGTATTTTTTCTCGCCGGTATTATAGTTAAAAGCACTTATTCTAGTGAACTCTTGAACAAGTGTCGAGATTGTGTACTCATCGTAGATCAAGTTCAGCTCAGAACTCATTTTGGTAATTCTGTGTGTATGAAGGTCATTTACGATTTATTGGCTTGGGTCCCATTGATAGTAGTCCATTCTCACTAAGTAGTTGTAAGGAATGTTCACTTTAGGCCACACGTTAGCTGATTAAATAGAAGCTGCGAGTGTAAAAGCGACTGCTAATGCTACTGCTTATTTCATATGGTATTTCAAAGGTATAGTAGTAAATTGTAGTTTAATATATATCAAATTAAAACAAAATAAAAATATTGAAATACAAGAAGATTTATTGCAAATATTTTTGGTGATACTTTTAATTTAATTTTTTTTTCAAATTAATCCCGACGCCAAAATGAAAATTCTTACTTTAAAGATGTTTATTCAATTGTTAAAAATAAAATTTTTGGGAAAAGCTTTCTTAATTATTAGCGAGATCTTATTACATAAGCTTTTAAATTCTTTGTTATAGTCTAGAATTTTATAAAATAGTTCAACGATTTAATATAATAAAAATTTGGGTTGCAAATTATGTCATTATTTCAAGAGGTTCACCTTCTATCTCAACAGTTTTTTCGAGAGCCTTTAAAAATTAAAATTTCTTAAAATATCGGTGTCACATCTCAGTTGTAAAATATTTTTATCCTTATTCAACTTTTAAAAATACTTTTCTTTATATCATTTTAAAAATCACTTATCGTAAATAGATAAATTGAAAAAATGCTATTATAAAAAAAATTAACATAGAATGGAATATTAATTAGAAAATTTGAGATACTTCGTTTCCTCCTTAAATTAATTAAGGCTTAATGAATTATGTGAATCCATTTAGTAAATATATTCATAGAGAATATTATAAATTGATTAAGTTTAGAATATTATTTTGCTAGTTAATATGTTTTTACCAATCTATCTTTAGTATCTATCTTATTTACAAATTAATAAATAAATAAACTTAAACAATTTCCCTATTTATACTCAATCTATCATTGTTAATAATCTTATTGTATAAACAATTTAATTATCAACACAAGTCCAAATTCAATTATTATAATATAACAGAATTAATGACGATCCTGTATAGCATTAATAATAGCGCGCGATTACTCTGAATAATTACCTTCTGCGAATAGAGTGGTCACTTAGGAAAAAGTATTAAAACTATTTCCAATTGCTAGGGAAAATTCAAAAAGGTTAGAATATCAAGACACATCATTTAGTGACTCTCTATTTTATATAAATCCACTGGTCTTCAGTCTAAATAAAACCATCAATTTCTCTGGAGAGATAAATGGAGATGGAAAATTATCCAGGGCAACAAACTTTAAATTCAGGACTCTCCAGGAGAGAATTATGCTAGCGATTTAACCTAAATCATTATATATTTTGTAAACTAGTTATCCATAGAGAGGGACCATTAATCTATAGCCAGTCTGATTCAGCAGTAAGCGGTATAGGGACTTATCTAAATCCCACTCAAACTTAATTTATTAAACACAACTTCTTTAACGCTTGATTATCAGAAGAGAAATGAAAGTGGTACCAGTTAACTATACCCAAATAGTCTGCAAGTCTCCTCACTTAATTCCAATTCAATTTTTGAGCAAACTAGGGATTCTTAATTTAAGTTTTAGTTCAAATAGCTTTGAAGATAAATAGTTAGATTTCAATCAAATTCTTTAAGCTTTTTAGTTTTTAATTTTAATACTTTTTCCCTAGGTTAACTCTATTCTGAACCTTTATCTTCTATCTTTTCTTTGTACTACGATTTGATCAAATAAATAAGCATCTTAAAATATTTGATCTTGCCTTTCTTCTGTTTATTCTATTTAACTTTGAATGCAATCAGTTTCTTTAATATTCGTGTATCTATCTTTTAGCTTTAGCCCTTTTATAGTAGTTGATAAACCAAAAGCTCTTACTGAATCGGTGCTCTGCTCACTAATTTTTCCATTAGATCGGTCTTATGAAGACTTTTCCCTTGCTTGAGTACATTCTTCCGAAAGTAAGGAATCAACTGCTGCTGATATTTTGAGAGCACCACCTGAGAGACAAGATAACTCTAACGCATTTGCAAAATCACTTTAGTCAACTCCATTTGCTTTTTCGCTTTCTTAATTCCATCATTAAGATTGTGAAGTTCAAAATAACTTTTATTTTATTGGCAACTCAATTTACTACTGCTACTTTTAGAGTCTTCATTTAACTTATTTTGGCAGCCTATTATAAAATACCTATATAAAATATATTGATCTGAAGCATGAGAACATCTTAAGCTTCATTATCCTAAAGTTTAAAAAATATTTCTAATGAATGTAAAGAAAGAGAACTCTGGCCTAACCAATCTATTTAAGTAAATCTTAAATGTTAAAGGATTTGTTTTAAGATCTATCTTATTAAAGTTTAGCTCATCACTCTCTAGTAAATTTGCTCTCTCTTCTCTTTATCAGTAGGTTGAATTATTAAATTCTGAATTTTTCAAGATCTTTTGAGATTAGGTGACTGCTAACTCTCTGATGAATTTATCAAAAAGCGCTATGATTAAAAAATAATTCATTCTCTTATTATGAGTTTATTCCATTTTCTTGATTTTATAAACTTAATTCCTGTGAGTCTTTTAAAGTGACGCAGGCTTAAGTCTTTATCTTTTTTCGTTTGACTAAATAGAGCCTCCTGATTATAAAAAATTTATATCTCATTCTGATTAAAGACTGAAAAAATAGTTACTCCTGGATACTTGCAAGTAGATACTGAAGCACTATGTGCATTATACTCAATAAGTACAAAGATTTAACGAATAATTTTTTATCAATAGTCCGCCAGTGCTAGTTATCGCCCTTAGCATATTATCTACTTTCCTTATTATTTAAGTCTTCTTCTCACCAATCGAGAAGAATAATAGAACCCCGAAATCATGAAAAAGTTTATACATCTAAATGAAAATAAATCTTCTCCCTCTGGTAGTGGTTGGATTGTTTATTAAAGAGACTAGGTATCAAGGTATACTAGATTTTGCACGCCAAAGCTATCAAACCACATAGAATATAAGCAAAAAGTATTAACAATAAATTTATTAGAGTCATGAAGGGTAAGGGTGATATTTTATATTACAAAAGGTGTGACGATGGTATAGTTGTCTTGGAAATAATTTGAGATGTACTTGCTGTTCATTTTCACTGGCATTTCGAAATCTAGCGTGTCAAAATACTACTAACTGATTATAGCATCGAACAACACTGTAAACTAAATGAGATCTAATATATAAATAGTCCCTTTGAAATTATTTTAAGTATACGTCGCATCCTATTTATCTCTGATTTAGATTTGCACACTCTCTTTTCATTTGGGAAGAGCTCGTTCAGAATTGTTTGATTGCACCCGCTTATCATTATATTCAATCCTTGGTAATAAAAACTAGTAGAAATTATCTATAATAAGGCACATTTATATAGACGTCCCAGTTTATTGTACATAAAATTCTTTGTCAGGACATACCACTGTTTACCCATAATCTATGGTGGCTTCTTTAATAGTTTCTTAATCGCCTAAAAATCGCGTTGTATCGCAAAATACAGTGGGAATTGAAGTTCTAGTGAAAATATAAGTGTCATTATTATAGTAAGCTTCCGCTTTTGAAAACTGCACTGAAAAGTACTCTAATAGCTCCTATCTGTAAAAGTAGCTTTCTTACGTGTAAAAAGCTATAGCAATATCGAATGTTTAGGCGGAAAGGGAAATCGTTTGATCTGAGGCAAATAAGTTTGTATAGTTAGTTATATTAGAAATGGTTTATAGAGATATATATATTCTAAAACTAGGGAGTATTTTCCCAATTTATATTCAATAGATTTGTCTATATTTAATATTCTACTTCATTAAAAATGAAAAGTAGTCTATAATTTTGTCTTTAGCGAACTTAATTCATTTGTACGATGAGGTAAACAAGGATAACTAGTCTTGAGAATAATTTAAATTAATTACATTTTTAAGAATAATGTGAGGATACCTCCCAAAACAGATTAAATAAAGTTAAATAATTTTAATAAAAAACAATTTAAATATTTTATTTAAAAATTATTTTAGAGATTGATAAGAGTTAGAATTTTTGTAGGTGAGAGATATGGGATGGCCGAATTAGTCAAGTCTCCTCACTTTTTAGAGCAACCTTCGTTTTATGATTTGAAATGGGCTCCTAGATATTTACTAAACATCCGCTCTGATCATCGCGTTTAGGAGTGATATTATAATTAAACTTTTCTAATTGCTAAATTTAATAAGTAATTGAATGTATTATGTGTAATTCTGAATAATCTATTTCTCAAACTATACCTATGAATTTATCAAGTTATCAAGGTTAAAAAGTGCAAATTTATGAGAGCAACTCTTTAAATTGATAAGTTTTATATTTACCAGATAATAATACTTTTAATAATTAGAAAAACCAGTTTAAGATATTGAATAAATGCAATAACAGTGTTAATCTCAGCTTATTTTTGTATCTTTTATAATAGTAGGTTCTTTAAATTGTTTTATTCTATCTAAATTAGATTGGGTCATTGCTCTCTCTTTATGAATCTGATATATTTAAAAGTGTTAATTTTTGCAATTTATGGCTTATAAACTTTTGAAACAGTAAAGTGTATGTTGATAATATTTGTTGCGTAATTTGTTCTGTATTCTAGCTCTTAATTTATAAATTATTCAGTTTTCTTTCTCCTTAATAAAAATTTTATGGCCTGCTACGATTAATGAGCTGATACATCAATTTTGAGATGTATAAAATAAAATCGTTATTGTTTAAAATATTAACCCAAAAAACTTTAGTAAAAAATATTTTCGACTCTGCAAAAAACTCTTAATTATAATTAAATTCAGAAGTTTATTTATTTTATCTCAACCTGTAACGAATTAATTTCACTTGAAAATTTAATTATACTATGAATTTATTAAAATAGTCTAGATATTTTAGAAAAGTCTTCAAAGAAAGTTTATGATTATAATGCGAATTCAAATTTTTCATTACACGATTAACCTTGAAGATGCTTAACTTTTTTTACTATTTCTTCAGTTCTTTATTATGATAATCTCATTTATTTCTAAAAAATAAATAAACTCTTCTTCTCGCGTTTTTGAATTAAATTTATCTTTCTCCACTTTAAAATCCTGCATATTTTTGTTATAAGAAAGTGAATAATAAAAAATTGAATAATATTTTGTCGACAAATTAATTAGATTTCTTGCTTATAAAATTTTCCATCTAAATTTATAATCTCTTACATTTAATGTGATTGCATTAAAACAATTATATAGGCAGCAATCAAAAAATTTAATTGATGAAATGATGATCAGATTTGGAAGATAAGAAACTTTTTCTATAAATTCTAAGGGAAATAAAGGCCGCATCTTAGACAAGAAAAGAAGCTCATTATCATAAAATGCAGAGGAGAGAGGTTCATAAAGCACCTCTAAAGATTCTAATTTGAATCATTGTAGGAACTGAGATTGATTTTGGCACTGCTCGATAATGAAGTCAGATCTTGAGAAACGAGTTGCCACGTATCCTGGACCAAAGTCGTAAACATTCAAAACAGGAGATCCATTTACTTCGTCAGGCTGTACCTCCCAAAGAACATCGCCAGTGTCGATTCTGTAATAAATCCATCTGGAGATGCTTTGACGGTCATTAGACCACTCGTTTAGTCTGTAGTACTCATTGGTAGGGTCCCATTCAGGTCTCTCTTTGCCAACGAATGTATATTCGTTGTTGATATTTAGGTAAGGATTGTACTACGTGAATATCGATAAAGCAACATGGCCACGCTTTGGATAACCGTTAGTTTCTCCGCAAATGTCATTCGTGCCGTAGCTTTGGCTGTAGCCTGTGTCATAGTTTTCGGTACTATAGCTGAGTATTTAATAAAAAAGAGAATTAAATTAGATATTAAATTAAAATGGAATAAAATCTTGACTGCTGAAGTGTGCCCAAATTGAATAATTATTATACTATTCGATTCAGCATAAAATTCTAAGTACTTTTTATAGTTGCAACTATTATGTGGGAGCGCTCGGCCTAGAGTTATAAGCAACACAAGTTCAGATGAAGATGAATATGGAGATGAGTAAGAATGCGAACATCATATCTCGCTTCTGAGAGTTGCTCATGAGATAAATAAAGAAGAAACTCATATTAATTTTCAATAAGCTATCGAGCAAGCTGCAGATCAGGGGTTGTTTGAGCGATTTCAACTGTCATGAAGTTGCAACTCTCCATTTATTATTTTAATCAATCATCGATTTTAATTTAATTTTCAACTTTAATGTAAGTGTCATTACCTTGAGGGTATTCGAATGTAGTTTCTTAGTAATAACTGTTAAACTCAGAACTCATTTTAGTAATTCTGTGTATTTTAAGGTCAGCCATGGTCTTCGTGGTAAGGTCCCACTGATGGTTTTCCATAGTCCTTACATAGTCGTAAGGAATGTTCACTTGAGGCCAAATACTCATAGACTGAACGGAGGTTGCGATAGTTAGAACTGCAGTCAAAGCTAATTGCTTCATGATTCTCTTCAAAGATATCGTATATTGCAATTTAATATGAAATTGAAAGAATTCAATAAATTAGATAAAAATATAGAAATAATCATTTTATCTCTTTCTCATAAAAATTAAATATAAATATATCGAGAATAGGTAAATCTTTATTCATTTTTAAATACTAAGACTTAAAGGTCTTAAAGCAAGAGAAATGATTAATCTAAAGAAGGAAAAATAAATAACTCATTTTAAAATTTCCATTTTTTAGAAAAGTTTCATTCAAATAAAGAATCAATAGATTAGAATAACTATCTAATAATTTTTGTTATGATTATTATTTTAATTTAAATTTAAAGTTGTAATAAACTTGAGAAATATGTATACTTTGTAAAATTTTTTCTTATTTGCAATCTTTTTTAATCTTTTGATTTACAATATTATATAAAATTAATTTCGAGCATTTATATAGTACTAATTACACCAATCTATCTTTACAAATCAATATAATTTTTATGAATTTATCTTGCTCAAGAATACACACATATCAATCAGATTTCTTAATTCTATTAATAAGATATTAACCTATCTTTACGCACCATACCATCATTTATTATTATGATATAAAAAATATGAAGATACTAAAATTTTAGAATACTTATAGAAGAAAGAATTAAAAATGATTTCTTCAGGTAGGATTTTTTAAAATTAATCTTTGAAGTTCGATTGACCCCTATAAATTAATTTAATTAATTTTTATATGAAAATGCTTTCTGAAGAATAATGTTTTTACTTTTCATTTAGATTTAATTAGGAGCTTTAAATTTAGTTTTTATTTTTCTTGATAGTGTACCTTACTTCTCAGTGTGATTTGAATAAATTACTATATGCAACTTTTTTTAAAAGATAGTCTCAATAAATACTTGGGAGAGGTAGAATTTATCTGATTAGTAGAGTTACAAAAATAAGAAACTGATAAGTGTTTAGAGAAATAGAGGTCTTTAATATTTATATAAACAAAGAAGGTCATATTAAAAAGTAAGCTTATCAAGCAGCTATTTAACCTCTCAGTGTAAAAAGAGAGCAGAAGCGTTGGCGCACTATTTAATCTCGAAGTCAGATGGTTGGAAGCTAGTTGGCACGTATCCTGCATCGTACTTGTAAACAAACAACTTATAGTACAATTAACTCGTAAATTGCTTAAGTGGTATAAATTATTAGCCGAAGTCTTACTAATTGAAAATATTTGGTTGACTCGCTAGTAGAATAGAAGTCTTAGTAGAAGTAGAACTAGACAAACAATTTTTTAATCACCACCATCACCAACAATCTGATTAAATTAATTAAGAGGGGCCCATCCTTGATTAATTTTGTAGAATTATTAATTTTTAAATATGGAAATCATATTCATAATTACTATGGCTACCAGGAACTCTACTCGCTTTGAAATAATAGATGAATCCCAAATAAATAATTCTAAAAATAACTATGAAAGTGACTTAACGAGCTCAGGCTTTACTCTAGTGCTTGCATTATCAATTAAGTTAAAACCAACTTTATTCAAAGTAGATTAAATCCTATTAGAAAAGGGAGTTGTAAAGTAAGGCTGAACTTCCCAAACAACATCCCCAGTGTCAACCGTGTAATAAATCCATCTGATGATGGATTAATGATCTTCAGACCATTCATTGAGTCTGTAGTATTCGTTGCTAGCGTCCCAGGCAGGTGTCTCTTTTCCGACAAATTCTTATCTGTTATCAAAGTTTAGATAAGGATTGTACATCCTGAATATCTATAAAGCGACATAGCCTGGTTGTGGAGAATTGGGTTGATCGGTGCAACCTCCTTTCGAGTAGTAGTTTTGACCTGTACCTGCGTTGTAGTTATAGTTGTCTATGTTCATGTATTCCTCGCCAGTCCTTTAATTTGCGTATTCTTCATACCACATGTTAAGTTCAGAACTCATTTTAGAGATTTTGTATTCTTGAGTGTCAGTCATTGTTTTAAGGGTAGGGTCCCACTCATAGTAGTCAGATCTCGCAATGTGGTTGTAAGGGATATTGACTTTAGGCCAAGCTTTCTCTGATTGAACGAAAGATGCGAAAGTTAGTGCGACTGCGAAAGTTATTTGCTTCATGATTCACTGCAAAGATTTTGTAAACTTTAATTTATTATTCGAAAAATAAAAATTAAAATGGCTGGTTTGAAGTTATTTTAATTTGAAATGATGTAAATTAGTTTCTTTGATGAAATTAAATTGTGGACATTTTTTTTGTTTATTTTATGAATAAGGAATATTTATTATAACTTAATTAATTTGAGAAAGCCTTTATAGTGCAATTTTCCCAATCTATCTTAGGATCAATATAATTTTTAAATCAACTATTTTTTTCAAGTATACAAGCCTGCGACCAGATTTCTTAATTCTAAGAATAACTACGACAATATATTTATAGTTAGATATATCTTTTTGATTTTGTTTTTTAAAATAAATGAAAATTATTTTCAATATTTGATTTTAATATTAATTTTTTATTTTATAATAATTTGTTGATTCATTCATTCCCCTTTTCAAAACAATTTGCGAATAATAAGGATTTTGAATGCTTGCAAAATATGCATAATTATTATAGTTATTTTCTGACTATTCTTGCAAAAAGAAATTATTAACTAGATTCTCTAGTTACTAATGTTAAAGATTAAGTGAATGGTTGCGCTATAAGAATAAGAATAAACTTTAGTAAATGTGGCAAATAATATAAAAGAAGAGCATTGACAAGTTTGGAAAGAAATGCACTGGAGCTTTTTTAGGTAAAAAAATAATACCGGGAGCAGAGTTATCATTTTTTATTATTCAAAAGGAAAAAAATTAGATTTTATTAAATTATTTCGTCCCAATTGCTAATCACTGATCTCTTTAGAAAATCTAATTAAACATTAGGTCTTAATTTTAGATCTATACTTTATATTAAGAACCTTTCAATATTATATATAGTTAGAATCAATCAGTCACTGATGATCTCTTTTATATTTGAGATTTTAATTAAATTGGGTCATTAGTTAAATAATATGTGGCGTAGCGACTGTTGAAATAACTCAAGCACCCCTCGATCAGTAGCTTGTCCAATAGCCAATAAAAATTAATATGAGTTTAAGTAAAAACGAAGACACTTATAATAAAAAGCTAAGAATTTTTTTAACCATAATTTAATATCTAAAATTATAGAAGGAGCAACCTTGATTTATGATAAAAAAAATTCTGGCCTAAATAGTCAAAAAATAAATAACAGCTTGTATTTATGCAAAAGTAAAATCAAATTTACTCTTAATAAGTCTGGCAGCAATAAAGGTTTTGAAATTTGCATTAACAAATAAATCAATTTAATAAATTACTCAGTCATAGGACAGAGTAGTATTTTGGCATTACTAGATCAGGAAATCTGATTCTTAGAAGCTAGTTGGGATGTATCCCTTGCCATATTTTTTAAAAGGAAAAAACTTAGTAGAGTTCGGAAATCAAAACCAAAAAAATGATAAGAAAATGGAAAAAAAATTGGTTTTAATTAAATTTTTTTATTAATAACTTATAATCCCTTTTCATTCCCAAAAGCGAAATTACTCAAAAAAAACTACATGATCCATTTTTTTTCTCAGTTTCATTTTTTCTCTAAAGGGATGGATTAGCACCCTTTCAGTAAAATTTTTAGCCAGTTCCCCAACATCAATTTCCAAACGCAAAAAAAGTTGAGAGTGCCAGCGCGGGACTATACTCTCGCATTTGAAAGTTGCTTTGCAGATGAGAAAGTTGGGGGTTAAAACTGTTCCTCATGGGACTTCCCAAGTTTCAAATTGCAATCAATTATTTGATTGATCCTCAAACCCCTTCGCCACCCCAAGCCCCAAAATTCCCCGTTTAGAATAGGGGCCCCCGAAGAAACTTCCATAGATAGTTTCCCTTTTCTCAAGTCTCTCCGTTTGATGTGCAAAAAATCCCATCGTTGAAAAAAGGCATAAAAGTACAAAAAATGTTGAAATTTGATTTAAGCGCGTTAATAAAACCCACTTAAACCATTTTAAATTTTAAAAAAATCTAAATAATTTTACTTTAATTGGGGGATATTTTTGTTTTCTGAAGAAAACGTGTTTACACACAACACCTTCATGAAAAAAAGTTGGAAAAAAGAAGCACCAATTTTAAAATAAAAAGTTTACGAGTAGAAAAATAAATAAACTACAAGTGCGTTTTCTTCAGGGAAACAGCGAAGACTCAGGGCTTAAAGCTTAAAGTTTCCCTTTTATCCTCGCTCTATCAAGCGAAAAGGGAGGGGATGTTTGGGTTCCCTTTAAGGGAAACTCAGAGAGAAGGAAAAAAAGACGGTGAGATCGTTCTATCCCTTGACAACCCAGGGGTACACAAAAACAAAGGAAGCGAAAAAGGCCAAAAACGTGAGTTGAACCCACTCCTGTTTTTTAAAGTTCCATATTCCCCCAGAGTTCAACGGCATTGAGTTTTTTGGGAAATTTTTGTTAAGGGACACTTTTAAGAAGGTGCTGCCTATCACTTGATGCATGATTAAAACTATTTTGTTTTCGAGAGAAATTTTAAAAGTGAGTAGTTTTTAAAAAGAGTGGAAAAAGAAAAAAAAAGTTTTGTGCGGGGAAAAAGGTTGAAGAAATATTTTTGGAAAATATTTAAGCTTAAAATTTAAGGGCTTAAGTCATTTTTTTACGGAAGAAGGGTTTTTTAAAAGGTTTTCCCTTTTTCCTTCTGTTTGGGCCAAAAGGAAACCCAGGGTTTCCCCAAACTTTTGAACCTGCCCCCCGTCATGTGCATTTGTCTTTCCCCAAGTTTTTATAGTGATAGACGCTTGCCCCACCTCGATGCTTTTTATTTTTCTTCCGTGCTCTGAATACCTTTGCTCTCTCCTT
>JAJKFJ010020691.1:0-28114 GCA_027382625.1 Tetmemena sp. SeJ-2015 | reverse complement strand
AAATAAATATTTTAAATATATCTGATATTTCAAAGCCACCCAATACTAAAAATTTTTAAATAAAAAAATTTTTTCTTACTTTTAAAAGAAATTTTTAAAAATTTTTAGTTATTTGGACTTAGAGTCCAATCATAATTTATGATTTGAAAACTACACTCTATTTATTTTTTAGAAACACAGAGATAATTTATAATAAATTCTTACTCTGATTTATTTTCATCTATAAATTCTATTTTAATACGATTAAACAGTCTTGCTTTGAAAGTTTTGAGAATTTATTGATGTTTTCGAAGTTGGTTGTGACTGATCCTAAATAATATTTTAGATTGTTTTGATCTTATTTTGTAAATTTAAGAGCTTGTTCTTAAATTAATTATGAGTGCAGTACTAATTACTTCAGTGGAGTTCAATTTACAAATTAGAGAGCTAAGATTATGTAAATTAAGATAGCAGTAAATTTGAGCGCAGGTTCAAGGAAAATTTTAAAAACCCTTTTGAAAATTTTTTTTTTTATTTAAAATTTTTACCCCTTTTTTTAATTAAAATTTTTAAAAAAATATTTTTTTTTTTTTAAATTTTAATAGTTTTTTTTTAAATATTCCATCGCCTTATTTAAATCTATTGTTATTCTTCAAAAATAAAATCTTAAATATTAAATTATTAAATTTTCATTTATAAACAAAAAAGATAAGAAAATTAAATTGTGTTAAGAGCGTATCCAATTTATATTAATTTTTTCTTCTTTATTCATAGTTTTGTTTAAATTCACAAAAAAATTTAAAATTTTATTTAAATAATAATTATTTCTCCCAATAAAAAGGTTTGTTAATTAAATACTTTATTTTAATTTATCAAATTAACATTTATTAAATTTTTCCAATTTAAAAACACTTAAAAAAATTCCGTTAATTTTTTTTAAATAAAAATTAAAAAAAATTTAATTAATATTTAAATTATTTTAATTTATTTATTTAAAAACATTTTAATTTTAGATTTTTTAAAATTTAAAAATTTTGTTTTTCTCCTGAATTTTGTAGTAGTACTGAGTCATCTGCCTGTTGTAGGTGGCGCAGAACCCAACGATCGACTTGCTCCCGCCATGGGACACGTCATCCCCAACAGATTCAACTAATTTATTCACAATAAATTTTAAATTTATTAAAATTTAAAATTGAATTGTGTGCTGCCTGGAAACCTCCCGGGGGAACTGGAGTGAAAAGGCTGCCCTGCATCTTTGAGTTCATTTGCCTCAGCACGTTCGAGGCGATAATTTATATAAATGTTGACATTATAAATAAGAAGAACTTAATATTTTTAATTTTATGAAAACAGAATAATTCATTCTATAATTTAATTATAGAAGACTCTAACATAAATGTATTTAAAAGTCTTGTCTCTTATCTCAATATAGCGTCCATCATTTTTCTTAATTATGAAATTCTCGTAGACTATAGTGCTTTTAATGTTAAAAATCTTAACTAAGTCACCAAATTATGTTGTAATATCTAACTTTAAATTTTGACACTGATAATTAAATGTGTAAGAAACTATTTGAAGTTTGAAACAATCTTAATTATTTCATCAATTCGGACAAGCTTAGATTATGAATTTAATCTCTATAATCGAACATAAATTTTTGGTTTTCATAGGTTTTAACTTTAAGATCGAGTTAAACTTTGATGATATCAAGCAAGCTCATTAAATTATCAGATTTATTAGAGCATTTTTGTTTTTTATATTGTTTTTAGTTCATATCTGTGTTTTAACTTTGGTTTCTTGATGCTATAACAAGTTTCTCAAGTTTCAAAAACTCCATTGGTCTTTCTAATTGCAAAACTTTGCAAATAAGCTCAAACTCTCCAAATAATTATAAACTCTTAAGTTATTTAGAACTCGCTTGCAAAATAACTTTATTCAAAGCTAATTATTCTGATAATTCAAGTCTAAAACTAAGATATTTTACATCTTTGAATACCTTTTCAGCAATGTCATTTAATAGTTACTCTTTGAAAATATCCGACCAAAAATCTTAATTCATTTATGAATTACTTGGCAAAGAAAAAAAGAGGCATGTGTTTTTAAATTTATAAAATACTTCATGTTGTTAATAGAAATTTTCCTTTATATAGTCTATGGGCCATATGTAATTTTGATTTATATCGAATGAAACTAACTATATCCGATCATTGTTATAAATTTAATCTAAGAATTCTTCAAGATATTTCAAGATTGCAAGCATCTATAAATTGTATTTTAAACTCTGATGAAAAAATTATATCTGCAAGTCTAATTTTTCACTATTCTTTTTGAGCAAATGCTTAAGAAATAAACAATCATCAATTTCAAAATTGAGGATCTAAATTTTAAGAGTATTAAAAATCTTATTTTCCCCAAAAATTCTGATAACAGAATTTTAATTATCATTGTATTCTTATAAAGAAATTTCATATTCTTCTTCGTCTAATTTGTGAAAGAATTTTGAATATAGTGAGGTCCAATCTAAAACTATAGAAGTTTCCTTGATTATAGTTGACTCTTAAACTGAAATTTTCTCATTTCTGCTGAGAGAACTTATTCTCAAAAGATCAAAATAGTCAAGGTAGCAATAAATTACTAACCTTATATATTTGTATAATTTCATAAATTATTATAGTTCAAATTGAGTCTTCACATATTATTAAATGTTCATTTATATTATTTAATAATTTGCTCCTTTTATTTATAAAGCGAATTTAATCTATTGCTTTTAAGAATAATATTAATTTGGAAGAACTTAATTAAATAATGTTGATATTTGAAAACTTAAACAAAACTAGCGTTTGTTGTAAACAGAGATTTCTTAATGTGATGTAAAATTTATTAACTTGTAATGGTTCAAGATATTTAAAACAAGTATAATTAATAGTCATGCAATCAAAAATTCATTTATTATTTAAGTGTGAGATTTTTTACTTTAATTATTCAAGAAGTTAGATCAAAGACTGTTTATACTTTAAATATAAATAATGAACACAAAATGCAAATTCTCTTTTCTCATAGAAGTTTAAAAATAATGAGTTCTAAATACTGCCCAAAAAAACTATCTTCTCATGAATTTATGAATCTATTATAATTAATCTATTTATAATTCTAGCTAAAGCAACTAATTAATATCATTTCTTAAGTAATTTACAGGTTGAATCCATTGCTCATAAAGAAGTTATAATTTGTTTTATATTTGCAAATGTTTAGCTTTATGATGTAGTATGATATTTTTAAAACAAAAATGATAATGCTTCCTTCTTAAAGTTTATTTAAAGAATACCTATTATTCATTTTTTGTCTTATCTCAATAGTATTAGAATTTATAATTAAAATATTCTCTTGAAAACATAAGAAGTATTAAAATAATTTCAATTAAATAAAAAACAAGCTATTGATAATGCCACTTTAAATATTTAAAATATGAAATAAATAGAGTATTTACAATTTAATAGGTAAATATAATTTAGATATTTATTGTAATTCTTAGTATGCATTTGAGAGTAGATATTAAAAGAATGAATGGATATACGCGTGAAATTTTATATGTGCAATTAAATTAATTCCACGTTTATATTATAAGCTCAGAGGAAGTGCAGCGATTATTATATTCTCTGATCCAGCTGGGATTGGTTCACTTTCCTTTCCAGATTTGTGAACAGATCCGCGATCTTGTGAGCGTACTTCCAAATTAAAAACTTTAATTATTTTATACATGCAAGGAGCGGGAACCTTGATAAGGCATTTTTATTTATAACGAATTTAAGAATTTGAAATAGTAATTTCATTTAATTATTAGCTGTCATTGAACTATCATATATAAATCTCGTTTATAAAAATATTTTTAACTTCAGTCTCCACGATGTTCGAGTCTATACATTAAAATAATTATATTATGAATTAGGAAGTTTGAGCATAGTAAGGGGCTTTAGAGATCTAATAACCAGTTTTAATATCTAATTTAATTAAATTTTATTAAAAATTCCATGTTTATATTTCACTCATTGATTGCTATAGACTGAGATCTTAATCCTGTAAAATTACATTCTCATTTTTGCTAATTTTAGTTCTATCAACTTTCTATTCTATTAAAATGGTAATAATATAATTTGATGGAAAATAAATAAGCATTTTATTTTTAACTTTTGTCTATAAAATTTGAAAATTTTTTAAACTAAATTTATTGCAAGAAATACAATATTTTATTTTTAATGCATTTTAAAATAATATTTTTTATTTTATTAAAATAAAATAAGATGTTAAAATTCATCCATAATTTAATCGAAATACCTTAAATTATAAGATTTTGATTTAGTTATTTAATCTTAATTTTCTTATTAAAATAATTAAATTAAACTAAATAATCTTTCTATAGTTGTTTCTTGAATATTTATTTAATAATTCTCTTCTATATTTCTATTCAGGGACTCTTTCTAAAGCTGAATTACAATAAAGATTGGTTCTAAGTTTCTTAAAATTAGTCTTTTATCTATGAATGAATATGCTTTTCCTCTATATTTATTGCTCTAATTGTACAATCGTTTATATCATTTTATTCTTTACTCAAATCAATTTGGGACTCACTGACGTTCACTCCAAATATTTTATCGCTTTAATTGCCAAATGAAGATTTTTCACATTCAAATTTCTGATGATATTCAACTATAAGTTCACATAAATAACCTGGCCTTGAATATCGCAACTTTTCTAAGTGAGGCCTGAATTCAGATATTGAAATAGATCCCACTCTGTTTACAAATCTAAATTTAAGTAAAGGTCTCTCAACATCATCATTATTTAAATGCGAGAATAAAAACTACAAAATTTTACTCAAGCAATTTGTTTCATAATCACTTTTCTAGTCCAGAGTTGTGATTGCAAGATTTTTCAAATTCTAAAATTTAGGAGATTTTTATTTATAAGCCTAGAAATTATATAATATCCTTTGGACTCCATCCACAGTCAAAGATTCTAAATTTAAAGCTTTTTTTAAAAATCCTAAAATATCTGAAAGTTTTTTCTTCTATTAAAGTGACACTCAGAATTTTAAGATTTCTAAAAAAATCACTAAAGAAGGATATATCATTACTTGAGTATATACAATCAAGATAGCCATAATCATCCTTTAAATTTTCTAAAACTGTTTTTATCTATTTTTCAGAATTAGGAATAGATACTCTTAAAATAATATTGAAAACATTTTTCATTTTATTTATCTCCCAATCTCAATTTCTTTAAAATAAATGAGAACTTTATAAAATCGTCAAATTTTAAAGCAGAATTCGAAAATTTTAAGGAGGATAAGACAACATTACTATTTTAAGAGATTTTTTTTAATGCGGGAAATATTTTAGCTTAATATGCAAAGTTGTCATTTAGAGTTAAAATGAAAGAGCAAATTATTTTTCTTTTAGCATTTTATAGCTCTCATATACCATTTAATATTTGTGAAAATATTAAAAGGATGTAAATATTTGAATTTGGTTAAAGATCTATAGCATAAACTAATTTGAAGAGAGGTTTCTGTTTTATTATCTAGGGTTATTATTAAAACAGTGAGACCAATCATCATTTTGTATTTATTTTTCGTGTATAACCCAGAGTTAGGTAGTTTATTAAATAATAGAAGAGTTAATTACTCCACTTTGCTCAACTTTATTAAGCATACAAACTAATGAGCATAATTCCTCAAGATTTAGGTAACAGTATACTGATAGTCTCAAATATTTCGACAGCATTTAATTTGCATTGAGTTTAGCAACCATTTATTGTCTTAAATATAATAATTATAAATATAATACCTGAAACTTATAAAAGGTGGATTTAAGCTAACAAATATTTCAATTTATCTAATAAATATTCATAACTAATTATTTTTCCATCAAAATAAAGTGAAGAAAGTTTACTAAAATTATTTTTAAATGATATTTGCAATAATTTACAAAGGTTTTATTTTAAAAAGCACAATCTAAAAGATTTCTGCTTATTCATCCATTATTTTTTTTGAATATTTATAAAAGTTTTAAATTTTAAATAAATTAGTTTTGAGTTCTAAAATGATTTACTTTCATGTAGTATTTTAGATAAACAAATTTATTTTTGTAAATCTAACATAATATTTTGAAGTTTTATCCTGTAATTAGACTTATAGGTCATCATCTATATTATTCATGCATAAAAATATTGCAACAACTTTCTAGGAGTAATAGAATACTTCGAACATATACTTTAAATTAAAAATAACAGAATAAACCCTAAATAAAGTTTCATTAATATAATACTAATGCTCATATTTGAAATTATTTAATACCACTTAATGCAAATAACTAAGATTATGTTTTTATTTTAAATAGAACTAACTCGTTTTATTTATAATAGAAAATTGTAAACATTAAATTTCTTATTATGGTTTAAATTCTCCACACTTCGCTATTCAGTCTAAAAAGTGATTTGGATATTATATTTTTTAATCTATCAATTATTAAAAAAGCCAATCCTTCTTATTTTTAGTATTAAAATCTAAAATTATATTTAAATGGAAATAAATATGATAATCTCGATATTCTTTACTCCATCTTTTTGAATTATAGATGCAAGGCACTATTATTATACAAGCTTAATACTATATTATCTTGTGCATAGACCTAGACTATAATTTCACAAAATGAGCATTCTAATATTGTTTTATTAAATTGATCAGTAATAAATTTAAATAAATTAAAAGTTTCATCTCTCTAATTATTTGAATATTTCATCTAGATGTTGAAACTGATAATAAATTAGGAAAAATACCTATTTGAGCGGGTCTTAAACAAAACTAGTTAATTTTAAATTTTAAGAAATTAAAATCAAATATTGATTGCCTCACAATGTTAAAAATTAATTTCAATCACTTGGATAATTTGATGATTTGAATTGAGCTGTTTTAGAGTAATTTTGTATTTATAATATCTTTTTTGTTAACTAAAATAGACATCATCACAAATGGAAAAATTTCCTATGAGTTATAACTACTTCTGACATTAAGATGTAACCTCCAAGCTGAAGTCCTTCGAATTTTACTCGCATTATTGAAATATACTATAAACAAAGACAGGAACTCTCAATTTAAGAATATCTAATTAAACTTTGAACTTGGTTTCTTAATTATCAGCGAGAAAATAACTTTAAAGAACTTTATTTAGTAAGATTCCCCAATCTATTTCACAAATAAACAATATAAATTGTAACATACAATTTTATTCAACTCTAATTCTCTTTATAAATTTTTCGCAACTATATTTAAATCTATCACTGTCAGTATTTATTCTCGTATTAATAACCAAACTTTGAAGGCTTTATAATTGTTGATTTTTAATTTTAGCTAAGAAATCTATTATTTTTTATTTCTTTCCTCGGAGAATAATTTGCTAAATATTTGGATAGTATTCATTAAAATATTCGGCCTAACATAATTTATCACACCATAGATTCAAATCTAAAATTTAGAGGCATTTCAATTGATGCTTTATGAAGTTTACTATTGACTAACTAGATTTTTAAATGCCCAAAAAATCATATTTAAATTTTCTGATTATAGTCTCATTTTCATCTTTGAGATCTAATTCTTAATCATCTTCTATGAATACTATTCTCAAGTTTAAAATCTCCGAAATTTATGCGTATATTTGAACTTATTTTAATCCAATATTTCCTCTAGTTATGGAA
The DNA here is from genome assembly GCA_027382625.1 of Tetmemena sp. SeJ-2015. NCBI lineage: Eukaryota > Ciliophora > Spirotrichea > Sporadotrichida > Oxytrichidae > Tetmemena > Tetmemena sp. SeJ-2015. Next base: position 20,386 of record JAJKFJ010020691.1, on the reverse strand, counting down.
CATTTTTAGAGTAAGATGTTCTTATTATTTTGAAAAATGCTTTTTATTTGCTCAGAAAATTCTATGATATTTATCCTCTCTTGCTACTAATTTCTTCTATTTCAATTTCGTCATCATTTGTTTACGTTCCAAACTTTATATTTAACTTTGAAAATACTATTTTTCTTGGTGTAAATTTTAAAGATTTGAGGAAAGAGAAATCAAACTCACTTAATTCCAACAAGTTTAATGTAAAATCAAAAACATTGAAGAGCTTCAACTCAAAGATATTTAATTAGTTGAAGCTACTCACTAGAGATGTTTTAGTAATTCTTCATCAAGAAATTTCGAATTTATTTATATTTATAGCTTTAAAGATGAAGTGGTTAATCTTTAATCAGTTAAGAAGACAACACTAGACTTTATTCAGTTTTTGATTATCTGCATATTTATTTGCTTAGAGATGTAAGATCAAGATAACAGTAAATGTTTAGCCTGATAAACTTAGCAATCAGCATTTTTTATTATATAAAATAAAGAATTAATTTTAGCTTTCAATAAGTTTTGAATATTTAAATTATGCTAAATTTAAAATAATTAATAGCTTACTTATTTCCCAAACGCTACTCTAAAATAAAATTTAAATAATCTGATTACCTTTTAAGAAGATATATTTAAATTAAAAAAATCATTGAAAGATTCTTATGATTATAAAGTACAATCAATATATTCTTATAGAAGTAGGGCTCTAAAAATCAATCTCTCAAGCCTTTATTTCTAAAAAATTGAGTTTTAGATCTCTCGTAAATAAAAATTGAAATATTTAATTGGAAAGTTAGTATTTCTTTTAAAAAGTAATAACAAGCTATCAAGTACTCTGTTTAACATAAGAAACACTTATTGTTTAAAAAAAATGAAACTTTTTTTAAAAAAATATTTGAATTTAGACTTGCTACATACAGTACTCAAATAATTTTAAAGTTGGCGAAGTATCGTTTTACTTATATTGAAAAATTGATTTCTTGTTTTAAAAAATCAAAATATGAAGGTTAATAACTCTTTTAATTAAATGAAATAGTTATATAAATTATCGAGCATTTTGTTTAGTTATAATTGCTTTTAAAAGTACAAAGAATTAATATTTCTTGCGAAATCTATCTTTATTTGTTTCAATACTTAAAATCCTTGTAATCTACTATCAGAAGTTATCTTTTCTTAAAGTTTGTATCCTTTGGTTACATTAAAATTCTTTAAGTTTGATTATTGACTTTCTTCTCATAATGAATTGGTTCTTGCTAATTTGTATGATAAAAATATTGTGAGCTTTCTGTTTGTATATTTTTTGCTTTAACTAGGCAAGTAAACTTTGTTTTTTAAAAAATGAATCCACACATGTCTTTTAAATATTCCTAAAAATTTAAATTCTTCAGGCTTTTGAGATATTTAAAACTAAACTTTTCTCTCTCGGAATCTAAGAGTAGATGTTAAAGACATTTTAGGATTCTTTACAGAAAACTTCCTTCATATTCTCCATCTTTTTAATAATTGTAGATGGATAATATTTAAAGTTGCTTAAAAGCTTTGATGTTAGAAAAATCCATAAATTAGTCAATATCTTATGCTTCTCCTGTAATTTCTAGTTGCAGCATATTAGAAAAGGATTATTAAAACACCTTACGCTATTGTTCACCTTTGTATAAATTTAGTTTCAGATGAATAAGCTTCTTGAAAACGCAAGATAGAAACTAAGTCTAGTCTTTATTTAGAAAAGGGAATATATAGTCAAGGTGACAAAATTTTCTCAAACTTATTGTGTCTTCCTTAACATCTTAAAGCTGCGTCTACGTCACGATGCCCATCAAGGAGTAATCCAAACTTACAAAGCAGCTAGCTATCTTCATGAATTCTACAAAACTTAATTAGGAGGATGATGAATTTAAATCGCACTTCTTCAAAATCAAATTTCAAGTGCTCTTAAGTTATTGAAAAATGGTTGTGAATTCTCCTTCTCTTAATTCTCTGCTTGTTTAATTTCCAAAAATAAAATCGATATTTTCTAATTTAAAGTTGCACATTATTTATCACTTGGTGTTCTAGAGCAAATTAAATAGGAAGTCGTAATTTTTATAATCTGAATAATTTAGCTCAATTTTAATATAGTTGAAAGTGCTGATTCTGAAAAAGTATATCCAATTTAGTTTTTAGTCCGTCTAGAATATATCTTCTAATTCATACGGGTAATTTTAGGGGACATCAGCAAATTCAATTGAGTACATTTTTAGTTTCGAGTTTTAGATTAGTGAAGAATTTATCAGATCTTTATATTCGGACTTACATATAAAGCAAGCTCTTCAACTCAAAAAGCCCTAATCAAGATAACTCAATATTGTAAACCTCAAATATTTTTATAACATGTCAAATTTATTATTTTAAAATTGTTCACATAATATAATATAAACTTTTAAATATTTATATAGATGATTAAGATATTAATTTTTTAATCAAAAATTATAGTTAATTTTCAAAATAATAAAATTAACTTTGAATAATTTTTTTTATAATATTTTATGACTGTTTTTAAGGGTTTATTATTTATAAAAACTTAAGTATTTAAAATATGAATTTACATAGATTATTTAGAATTAAAAATAATATAATTTAGATATTTATTTTAATTCTAAGTAAATTTAAGATCATATATTAAAAAAGAATGAATGGATATACTCGTGAAATTTTATATGTGCAATTAAAATAATTCCACGTTCATATTATAAGCTCAGAGGAAGTGCAGCGATTATTATATTCTCTGATCCAGCTGGGATTGGTTCACCTTCCTTTCCAGATTTGTGAACAGATCTGCGATCTTGTGAGCGTACATTCAAATTAAACACTTTAATTATTTTATACATGCAAGGAGCGGGAACCTTGATAAGGTTATTTATTTATAGCGAATTTAAGAATGTCAACGAATAATTTCATTTAATAATAAGCTGTCATTGAACTATCATAGCATAAATCTATGTTTATAAAAACTATTTTTAATCTCAGACTCCACGATGTTCGAGTCTATAATTTATTTTTATTTTAATTATTTATATGTAAATATGATTTTCCTTTTTTTAGTGATTTATATTGATAAAATATCTGTTTTCTGAAAAGCCACACATTATTCGAGGGAAAAAAAATCATAATTTATCTTTAAGATGAAATTAAAAAAAATAACCAATAAAATATAATTACAAAAGTTTTTTTAAGAAATAAAATACTAATTTAATTTAAATTCATCTTTCTGATTTTTTTTTAAATAAAAAACTGTTATGTTCTTACTAAATTTAATTTATAATAAAGTTTAATTAGCTTACTTCTATTGTTAAATAGATTTTTTGTTATAATTATTACTTGAAACAAGCTTTGTTTAAAAAATTTTCAGCTGGCTTATGATTAAATTGATGAAAAGTTTATTTCTCTTCTATTCCTTGCTATCTAAGTCTAATAATATTTTCATCCGAAGTTCATCTTAAATTTGTGGATGATAAATAATTTTTAAACCCAAATATAGTCTGCTCTCCAACATGTAAATTTTTCTTAATTAGGAATTATTTATAAAGAGTTCGATAAATCAATATCTCAAAAATATTATCATTCTTTTATTCAAATATGAGAAGAAAAACTCGTGTTAAAATAATTTTTACTGTATTCTGTTTTCTTATCTAAAAAGAGACAATTCAAGATTGTTATTCTACACCTAATTAGGTATTCGCTCGATGTCCTTTTTAATTAAATAATTCTAATGAAGCTTAAAATTTCAAAATAAAGTGATTATTTTTTTAAAGGATAGTCAATGACTAAACCTATTAAGTGAATTTTCATAAAAAATATTAGACTTAAAATTCAAATTATCATTAAATCTTCCTAGAGATTAAGTAAGTATATTTTTTAGAATAATATATTTTTTAATAAAATTGTCTGAAATTTATTTTTTACTCGAAATAGAATTTCTCAACTTGAAATTGAAAATTATTTAAAATGTTTCCATTCTTATTTCTTTAAAATAAACTAAAATTTTTTATAAGAAAACTTATACAAAATTGTAAAAATCTTGTTTTCTGAAATAATGCAAATAATTTTTATAATTGAATTTTATATTGCTATGAAAATTGACTTTATTATTGAGGAAATCTTGGAATGATGGAAAGAGCTTTATTTGATTGAAGTTGCAAAATCTATTTTAAAAAGATTGACATTTTTGCTCCTAATTTTTTTTACTTTAAAGGTAAAAAAGAAAAAAAGGTTTATTAAAAATATTTCCCTTCTTTTATTAAAAAAATAAGGGGTATTGATCCGTTTGCCCCTTTTATTCAGTTTTGCAAACTTTTGCTCATAAAAGGGAAGTGAACATATTCTGCCCCAAAATTTTTTCCCCTTTTTTATTTTATATTTTAATAATTATAAATTAAGCCTGGCAACTAAATAATTGATAAAAAAAAGGGAAAATTAAATTTTTTATTTTTTTAAAGGAAAATTTTTGTAGTTTTAAAGTTAAAAGTTAAAAATCTGATGCTTTTTTGGGAACAACAAATCAAAATTATTTTTTAATTATAGATACGTTCATTATTGTTAGAATTTGAAAAGAGGAATAATTTCTTATATTTTTACTAAGCAATTATTAATGATTTTATTATTATAAAAGAAGGTAGCGCTCTATGAATAATAACAAAATTTTATTGGAATAGTTTCAAATTTAAAAATTCATTTAATTAATTATACTAATTTAAATATTAAAAATCAAGTTTCTCTGATAGGTCTGCAAAATACAAAGCTTATTAAAAAATTTTTTGTTAATTTTTTTAGTTAAACTTATTTTAAATTTATCTTTCTTTTTCTTTTAAATATTTCGGTGAGACTCCACAAAGAATGAAATTTTCTGCGACCTTAAATTCATTTTAGCATTTGGCTTCTTCTTTATAGTATAATTGCCAAGAGTTTTCCTCGCACTCTTGAATAATTTTGTAAATGTGAGAAGTAGCTCTTAAAAAATGCACATTTAAAAGAACCAGAACCTTGACACCTTTATTGTCTGATAATTTTAATTTTTCAAGCACTTAAGGTAGTGAAACTTGCTCCCAACTATTAAAATTAAGTGTTATCTGTTGGTCTCTATTCACATAATTAGTTCTTATGCTATTTATAAATTATTATAAGCTTTTTTAAAAATCATAAATCTAAGACTATATACTTTAAAAATTGAAAATATGTTCAAGTTTTTTAAGCTTCTCAAATCTTGATGTTTTATGTGTGCTAAAATTCATTAATTTTTTAGGATTCCCCTTGATGCTTATTTATTAAATATTCTTATAATATTCATTGAAATATTCAGCCTCATTTATTCGAGATCTCCAGAAAGTTGCAAATCTAAGAATATTAAGCTCTTAAAATGGAATTTAAAGAATTTTTCAGCTTGCACTTATGCTGTTTTTATATAATGAAAATCATATTGAAGTTTGGTTGCAATGATCTCAGTTTGATTTATTTCTTGATTATCCATTATTGTTACATTGCTTAAGTTTAAAAAATGGGAAATTTGTGCAAACACTTGAAGTTACTCCAACCAAATATTTACATAAACAATGAAACACTCTCTTAAAGAGATATTTTTATTTTAGAAAGTTCATTTAATTTGCTTAGTTAAAACAATCATGCTTACTCGTTCTTCTTCTATAACTTCTTCATAGTTTTGCCTTTTTTACACATCAGACTCAATTCTCAAAAATTAACACACTAATTTTCTTTGTGAAAATTAGAGAAACTTCAGCATTGTTAAGTCTATCTCATTAATTTGCATTAACTTAAAAGTTAAATCAAAATTATTGAATATCTTTAGCTCAAAAATATTTAATTAAAGAATCAATCGCAAGTGATTGCTTTGTATTTCCTTTTCAAAAAGTTTCTTATCTTCTGGAATTCATTCTGTTGTAAAATAAGACTTTAAGTTTGAATGAGTGAAGAGGATAGCACTTGATATTGATCTTATTTTGATAATCTGCATATTTTTTGGCAAAGTGAATGGAGGTTTAGAAAACAGTAAATATTGAGTTTGATATTTATTTAGTAAGAATCATTTTTATAATTTATTTATAAATCTAAAAATATTATTACTCTTTTTATTATGTTTTGAATATTTAAATAATGCTAATTATTTGAGATGATCAATATAATATAACATCTTTTTTTAATACTTATTTGTGATATTTTTTTTAATTTTGTAAACTCGTTGAATTATTAACTAAAATTTGAAAGTTAAACTCTCCAAAAAAATTTACTTTAAAAATTTTTAAATTTTAATTTTGGGTTTTTGTCAATTAAATTTTTAAATTAAAAAGTTTTAAAATTTTTTTAAAAGCAAAAAAATTTTAAATTTATATTTTTAAAATTTTAAATTTTTTTTAGCTTTTTCCCCCAAATAGAAAATAAATTAAAATTTAAAAAAAATTTTTAACCTTTTTTTTAAATTTTTAAAAAATTTCTAAAAAAAAAAATTAAAAAAAATTTTTATTCTTTTAAAATTTTTAAAGAAACTAAAAAAACTGAATTAAAAATTTAAATTCAAAAAAAAATTTTTTAATTTTAAAGATCATTGAATTGAATCTTGGATTTGCTTTTGAGATGAAGTAATTCGATTATGTCTTGCAGTCTCTTAAATTCTAAACAAAGATTTTGCTATTGAATTAGCTATGAAGTTAGGACTGCCTCTTATTCTTTTTTTGACATTTTGCATATTAATTAGCATAAATTTTATAATTTGAAGTAGCAATAAATCTATATTTTTATAAATTTTTAAAGAATCATTGCATTATATTTAATTATAATTATTTGCTCGATTTCAATTTAATATTGTTAGCATTATTCAAACTATTTATGGATATCAGCGTGAATTGGATATTATAATTTTGATTAAATATTAAAAAAAATTATATAAACAGTGTTGTCAAAAAACTATAACACATCATTTAATTAAAATAGATTAAAAAAAATAAAAATATAATATTTTTTGTTGTAAAATTGAGTACTAATAATTCACTTTTTCTTTTTGGATTTGCAAATTGTGTAATTAATTTGAATTTCTTATACAATTTTATTTTGCTGATCTATTTGAACAATTACAAGTTGGTGTGATCTATTCCTACTTAATTATTTTGAGACCATACATTTCAAGATGAAGTTTTCTGGTAGCTGTAGATCTCTTTAATTTGCTAATATATTAGGGTTTATGAAATTGGTAGAATTGTCTTCGCAGAATTTAATTATTTCATAGACAGGCGCTGGAACTCTCAAATAATCTATTTTTAGAACCAAAAGAACCGAAATGCCTGAATTATCTTAAATCTCCAAACTTATTAATGCTTCATTTAGATTGATACGCGCATTAAAGAATAAGTTCACTAAGATTTCTTTATTCAAATATTTGTCTTTCATTATCTCAATGAATGAATTTTAGATTCCTGTAAGTTAAATATTCTAATTAATCTTGCCTAAATGCGAAATAAATATTATAGATTTAGAGATGATTTTTAAAATTTTGAAATAAATAAATAATTAGTTGGAGTACGTTAAATACCCCCCGCCTGAATTAAATAGTTTTAAGTTGGAATTCTATCTATTAGATTATAACTGTGCGAAAACCGATTAGTACATTAGCACAATAAAGGCGAACCGGTTTTAAAAGTACACTCAAATTGTGCAAAAGTGCTAAAGTGCCAAACCGTTTAACTTGCTAGACATGCTTATTCAGGCGTACCCTCCAGTCATCTACAGCCGCTACGGTTGTTCCCCATTGGTCTAAGTGGCTAGGATAGGGCGAGACTCCCCGGCCCCGGGTCAGGGCGAAGGTAGGTGTCCGGGTGTACCCCATGGTCAGGCGGAGTACCCCCCCCGGGGGAGGGGGTTCGAACCCCACCGGTGACCCACCCAACCGGCCCTCACTGTTACTGTTGCTCTACTCATCCTTACCAAGTCCTCTCTGTAAACTCCGGCTCTCACACACACACCGTACCCTGTCACCGGTGGGGTTCGAACCCCCTCCCCCTGGGGGGGTACTCCGCCTGACCATGGGGTACACCCCGGACACCTACCTTCGCCCTGACCCGGGGCCGGGGAGTCTCGCCCTATCCTAGCCACTTAGACCAATGGGGAACAACCGTAGCGGCTGTAGATGACTGGACGGTACGCCTGAATAAGCATGTCTAGCAAGTTGACGGTTTGGCACTTTAGCACATTTGCACAATTAGAGTGTACTTTTAAAACCGGTTACGCCTTTATTGTGCTAATGTACTAATCGGTTTTCGCACAGTTATAATCTAATAGATAGAATTCCAACTTAAAACTATTTAATTCAGGCGGGGGGTATTTAACGTACTCCAACTAATTATTTATTTATTTCAAAATTTTAAAAATCATCTCTAAATCTATAATATACTCATTTCTTTTAGAAAAGTCAATTATAATTTTAGAATTTATATGAAAGATTTTATCTTGGAATAGTCTCCTTTAATACTAATTTATTTAATTTTGTGATAGTAATTTTCAAAAATTTCCGGCATATCTGGTTAAAAATTCCATTAAAGACTTAAATATAATCTCTCTAGATTAATAAAATAGTATTCCTAGTCCATTATAAGTTAAAAGTTAGCAGAATATATATTACTAAAGTCATAGGTTAGACTCTTTACTTTATTTTCGTTGATTGTTGGACTGAATTTATCTTCATCACAAATATCTAAAGAACAAATGCTCAATTTTTATGGAACATTAGCAAATATTTCAAATTACTTCATCGAAATTTTTATTTATTGCAAGGTACACTGAACTAAGTTAATATTTTTGTTTTCAAAGACGCATTTTATCTACTAACACAAATTATCTAAACTCTTTCTTGCTACTTATTTAAGATTTCTAAACATTAAATGGAAGGATTCAAAATTCGAAAGCTTCAATAATTTGCATTTTATTTTTCTCTCAGAACATTAGAAAAACTTTATCATTGTTAAATCTATTTCCCTCAGGAACACTGAATTGAATACCAATTCAAATACATTAAATAGCCTCAGTTCAAAGATTTTAGAATTTTTAAGCCCCTCAGGTGTTGTCATTTTGGAAATTGATGAAGATAATTTTTAATTTTATTAAGTCTTTAATTGTCTAAAATTAAATTTTACTCTTGGATAAGCTGTGAAGATAATACTGTTCCTTATTCTTGTTTTGATAACCTACATATTACTTAGCCCAAAATTTGTAGATTGAGGAAGCAATAGATCTTTATTTTTATAAATTTAGAGAGATTCATATCAATAAATAATTATTATAATTATTTAGTTTGGATGATGAGTTAATTAAATTTTATATCATAAATATTCAAAACATATTTAGAATTTAAAGCTTTAAAATTTAAAATAGTTTGGAAAATTATTACTTTAAGATAAAAAAGATCAATAAATAATTCAAATCGCTTCAAAATATTTTTTAAATTAAGCCTCTTAATTTTTTCATTATATGCATTGAAATAAAGTTGTGAATTTAAAGTATATTTTGATACAAATATAGGATGAATACAAATAGTTGATCGTGACATGAGATTTTTAAGATAAGCGAAATATTAGATCATGATTTATTACCTAATTATATGAGGACTCATCGATAGATGAGTCATTTTATAAAGCCATAGTTCGACTTTTAAAAAAACTCTATCTTCAAACTTTTCAGACCAATAATTATAACAGCAAACCAATAATAGCAGTAAAACTAAAAATAATAACAAGAAAAATAAATAAGAATATAATGATGATGATGATGTTGAATTAGCGGACGAATAGTATAAAAAGAGGAAAAATTGAAAAATAAATTAGTGTATATTTCAAAGATATTTAGTTCAAAATTACCGTAAAATTAAAGTAATTATGTAGATTTTTTTAATTCATTTACTCATAAAAGTCCCATAATATTAGAAGAAAGTGAAAAATATTTATTTATATTATAACAAATCATAAGGTTTTCCTATAAATTTACTTATAATACTGCTATTGAGTTTGGCATCAAGGAGCAAAAGCTCAATTCAGCAATTTTGATGAAGGAATAAATTTTTAAGATGTGCAAAACTTTCAAATCTAGTTACTTGCTAATTATATTTTACTCCAATAAATTTTCTTTTTATAATAAATGCTATTAACTGTTAAAAAAGCAATCTATTCGAATTACATTAAAAAATAAATCATGCAGTCATATATAAAATTCAATTTTATAATATATATTTCAATATAACCACAATAAATTAAAATTAATGGTATAGATAATTTATATTTTTTAGATTATTTGATCATTTGAGTTTACTTTTTATATATTTATCTTGGTTTTACCTCCTATTTGTGATTAATTCAATTAAACACCATAGAGAATAAAATTTTCTGTAGTTAGAATTTATTATTGAATTCGCATTCTCCATTATTGTTGAAGTTCAAAGAATTTTAATCGCATTCTTGATAATACGATAGGGAACTGTAAAAAAGTGAATAGTGAATACTCAACAAAATTCCCACCCATAGACCTTGATCCTTTGCTAGTTTTAAAATTTCAAGGGCTCTAATTAGTTAAAAACACCTTTTTAATTAAATCACAATTTTTATCTATCGAACTCTATTCATATAATTTGCTCTAAAGCTATTTATAAACTATTTCAGGCTTTGTAATAGTTCGAAGCTATCATTGTTTTAGCTTGAGAAATATGTGGGTAAATTTTCATTTTTCTAAGGCACTAAATTATTGATTTTATATGTGAGCTTAAAAGGCATGAATTTTTTAATTATCTAGTAGGAGACTAATTTATTAAATATTCTAAAAGTAATGATTGAAATATTCGGCCTCATTTATTTTAGCACTTCCAGAGAGAGAGAGACAAGTCTAAGATTTTTAAAATAATAATTTAGGATTTTTTAAACTTACCAGCCAACTTTCTCTATCTTATGAAAATCATATTTAAGCTTATTTACTTATATCTGAGTATTTGATTGTACTATTTTGTCATCGTCTTCAATGAGAACATAAGTTAAGTTTAAAATATAGGATATTTTTAGAGTCTTGAAGCTATTTCAAGCTTTTATTTATATTCCTTATGAGGCATTCAGTTAAAGAGATATTTTTATTTTCAAAAGTGCATTTTTTTTATCAGTAAAATCAATAATCTTCACTCGCTCTTCCTTCATAAGTTCTAGATATTTTGCTGATTTTTGTAAATCAGAAGAAATCTTAAAAAATGAGCATGCTATTTTTCTTTGAGACAATTTTAGAAACTTGAGTAAAATAAAATCTATCACACTCAATTGCATCATATTGAAATCCAATTCGAAATTATTAAAGAGCTTCATAGAAAGATATTTGATTTAAGAATTGCCTCTTAAGTGATTGCTTTCGTTTTCTTTTTTAAAAAATTCCTTATCTTCTGAAATTAATTGTTGAGTAAAGTAAGACTTTGAACTTGAATTAGAGAATAAGATAACATTTGATCTATTTCTTATTTTGATAATCTGCATATTTTATGGCAAAGAGAATGAAGCTTAGACAACAGTAAATATTGAGTTTGATATATTTACTAAGAATCATAAATGTTTTTATAAAAATATAATTTTATTTTTTAAAATATGTTTTGAATATTTAAATTATGATACTTTTAAGAAACAAGAGCTAATTTATTTTTATAAAATTCTCAAATTTATATAAATTCTTAGAATAGTTAATTTAAATAGAGTATTAAAAGTATTATATTTTGAAATAATTGTTTGAGATTATATTATTTATATCTTGCATCAATAAAAATTGTGGAACACTTTCAATTTTAGTTAAAATTTTATTTTAAAAATAGCTGATTAAGTGAAGAATTACTTAATTTTTAGAGCTCTTTTATTTTTAAAACATAATAAGTTTGCTTTGATAATGAATTTAATGAATTATAGATATTATAAAGGAAAATATAAAGTTAATATAAAAATTATATAGCAATAATTTTGTTGCTCTAATTAATTTATTTTATCTTAACTCAAATCTTTTAAAACAAATTTTTAAAAAACACAAAAATGTTCTATTTAAACTATTAACTAAATTTAATAAATCTATTGAAGATTATAAATGTTATAAATAATTCATTTTATCTTTTTTGACCTGCAAATCTCATAATGGATTTGAATTTTTTATACAATTTTATTGAGCTGATCTAATTGAAGTATTAATATTCTTCCTTATGACCAATTTTGCTATTAATTTATTGAAGACACGCCATACAAGTAGAAGTTTTCAGCTAGCTGTAAATCTCTTTAATTTGTAAGAAAATCTTGATTTAAGAATTCTGTAGAATGGTCCTAACAATGTTTAATTATTTCATAAAAAGGCGCTGGTACTCTTAAATATGCTAATCTTAAAATTATGAATACTGAAATACTCTAATAATCATCTGAAATTTTTAAACGTTCTAACGCCTTATTTAAATTAGTACGCTCATTAAAGCTGAAATTGACAAAGATTTATTTTGAGTTATTTATCTTATTCCTATTCATAATCTCAATAAGTGAATTCTAATTCTTGTAAGTTAAATATTCTTTTTTATTTAGCTATTCGAAAATGTGACATAAATTTTTTTCAGATTTATCAATTAATGAGACCTTATTTACTCTATGAAAGTTTTTATGTGGCGTTCCTCACCTTCAAGAATAATTTTTTTAACTTGAGGATAGTATTTTTCAAATATATGAGCAATCTCTGGTATATGATCCCATGGAAGTCTTAAATCCAATTTCTCTAGATTTATAAACTATGAATTTAAATATGTGACAAGTTCATAGTTAGTTGGATTAAAGCTACTAAAGTCATAGACTAAGCTCTTTACTTTATTTGTATTTATTGAAGGATTTAATAATTAATCTTCATCGTAAGTATCTAAAGATGAAACGCTCAAAATTTATGAGACATTAGCTAATATTTCAAACTACTTAATATATAATTTTGCATTTCATAAATCACACCTAATTAAGCTAATATTTTCATTTGCAAAGACGCCATTCAATTCTTAAAAGATAATATCTATATTTTATTTTACCTCTTTAATTAATTCTTGATATCTCAAAGAGTGCAATTCAAAAGTCGAAAGTTGTAATTATTTGCATTTCATTTGCCTCTAAGAGCATTTCAAAAACTATAGAAAGATTAAATCAATATCTCTGATTAACATTGTACTGAAGCCCAATTCAAATTCATTAAAAAGTAACAATTCAAACATTTTTGAATTATGAAGACTTTCGGGAGTGATAATTTTGCTGTTTGGATGAAGGAAGATTTTTATTTTATTAATTCGTTGAGTGTCTAAAAGTAGATTTTGCTCTTATATTAGATTAGAAGAAAGGACTACCTTTTATTCTTACTTTGATAATCTGCATATTCCTTAACCCAGAGTTTGGAGATTAAGATAACAATAGATCTTAATTTTTAGATATTTAGATAGATTCATATCAAAAATAAATAATTAGTATAATTTTAAGATCCGAGCAGCTAATTAAATTAATATCATGAATATTCAAAACATATTTAAAATTAATAAACTTCAAAATTTGCTAATTAAAGAAAGATTAGTTTTAAACATAAATCTTCAAATAAAGGTTCATAATACTATAAAATCATAACTCTGTTTAATTTTTTAATCTTTTCTTTTTCAAAAAATAATATTATTTATTCTCTCCAATTTATTAGCTATATTTATTTCTCTTATTCTCTATTTTTAAATTATTTAAAATTTAATTTTTAATAAAAATTCATCCCTTTAAAATTCACTTTTATAGACATATCTCTTTTTTATAAATAACTATTTTCGAATTCGTTGTTTAAAACATCATAAAGTAAACAATATCTAATCACTTTCTTTAGTTTTAATTTTCTATAGTAAAAATATGTCATTAAATATCATTTAATTTCTTCATTAGAGCTAAAATATTTTCATAGTTTAAATTAAGAAATATTTTTTGTATAATCAATAAATTTTATATCTAACAATTAAGTCATTCATTTATAAGTCTAAAATACTAAAAATATATTTGAATCTCTTAGATAACTTTATGTTATGAGTCTAATTATGCCAATACTATTTAATGAATTTTCTTTTTTTATGTTTAAGTTCTTAGGACACTCTTCAATCTAAAATTTGAAACTAAACCAAGGTCATCTAAACTTTCTTAATCATGTTTAGAGTGTTACTAATTTAGATTTTCTTCGCATTATTGAATTATATTGTAAATACCAGAACTTACTCTCAAATCTTCAATCTTTAATTTGAAAATAATTTTAATCCCTGGATGGATAGAGTATCCCAAGCATTAGAGAATTAGATTCAGAGAAATCGATCCTCTACATCTCACTTCAATTTAAATAGTCTGCAAACTTTTCATCTTATTAGTTACTATTCTATCAATAATAATTTGCTATATCTTGTTTAATTTTGGTTATTTTTCTTATGCTTAGAACCCATTAACTTTTATTTAGATATTCCTCAACTTCTTTAGCTTTTAGTTTTCAAGACATTTAAAAAATAGCTTTATTTCTTTCCGAGATCCCTCAAGCCAAATCTCTTATAAATTAGGATACATGTTCCTAAATAATTCTTTCCTTTCTTCTAATTAATCAAGTTGAAGTTTAATCTTTAAAATTTAAATGTTACTCAAGTGGAGATTGATGAATTTTTAAAATCTTTGCTCTGCTAACTAGAGCTCTCTAAAATCGTAGCTTAGAGTTTTAACTTTGCAAACTAAATTCTACGGAGTCTACTTTGATTTTACAATATATATACGCCCAAGTTCTAATGATTCAGATATGCTTGCAAAGAATACAAGTTGAGCAATGGTTATTTTTATATTGAAAAGAATGCATTCTTTGAGAGAAATATTTGTATTCATTAAGGTGCACTATAAATGGGCAGTTATAAAATTCATTATATGTTTTTCTTCCCTTGCAGATTTTAAATAATCTACAGAAGTTAAATCAGGCATCAACTATAATCTGGCTAATTATATTTTCCTAGGACTTTATTCGAGAATTCTAAAAAACATTGTATCCATTTTACGATAATCGATGACATCTATAAACAAGTCAACTTAGTTAAAAAGCTAAAGTTCCATTATATTTAAATTCAGAATACAATCTAAGGAAGCATTTTTGCATTTTTGAATTAGGAAATTTCTTATCCGTTCCTATGTCTGTGAAGTCAAAAGTAATTATTGAGAACTTATAATTGAGGAAGACTAAACTAATTCTCTTTCATTTCTCGATAGTCTTCCAATTTATTGACAGAGTGATACAAGATCTAAAAAGCAATAAATATTTATCCTCATATATTTTGAAAATATCATTTTAAAAATTAAATT
The DNA here is from genome assembly GCA_027382625.1 of Tetmemena sp. SeJ-2015. Classification (NCBI taxonomy): domain Eukaryota; phylum Ciliophora; class Spirotrichea; order Sporadotrichida; family Oxytrichidae; genus Tetmemena; species Tetmemena sp. SeJ-2015. Next base: position 4,964 of record JAJKFJ010020691.1, on the reverse strand, counting down.
TATTTTCGCATTTTTCTCTTCTTACTAAATTATACCTAAGAATCTAAAAGAAAATCGTTGAAAAGCTAGAGAAATACAGAGCAAGAAGGAAGAACTAAAGCTAGAGATTAGAGTTAAAGAGATATATATTAACTTCTAATATATTTGAACTTTATTAATTTTTCAATGTCGTTAATCTTTTCCATCTCCACATATTTCAACGCAAGCAGTCTCCAAGACCTAACTTCCTTCTTTTCTTCATCATCATCTTCCTCTGAATCAGTACCCTCGTGCGAACCCTCTAAAGAGGAGCAAAAAAGTCTTGCTTTTTTGAAAGTTGTGAGCTACACTTTTGTTTTGAGTTTTCATAATCAAGCATTTCTGGATATCTCTGCAAAGTTAAAAGCTCACTTGTCAAAAGTGTTCAACCTCTAAGAAAACAATAACAGTTAACAACTCTCCTCTTTAGAGGGTTCGCACGAGGGTACTGATTCAGAGGAAGATGATGATGAAGAAAAGAAGGAAGTTAGGTCTTGGAGACTGCTTGCGTTGAAATATGTGGAGATGGAAAAGATTAACGACATTGAAAAATTAATAAAGTTCAAATATATTAGAAGTTAATATATATCTCTTTAACTCTAATCTCTAGCTTTAGTTCTTCCCTTCTTGCTCTGTATTTCTCTAGCTTTTCAACGATTTTCTTTTAGATTCTTAGGTATATTTGAATATTTGAATCTTAAATTAATTTTTAAATTTCGAGACCCTTATCAGTTTTATATTTTAGAAAAACTTAATTTTACATTTTTAAGTTAAAATTTTCTGCAAATTTATATTTGAAAGTATTTTTAATTCAATATGCTTCTCTGTGTAATTTTGGTAAAGAACGCTATTAAATTATATATTTATTCTCACTTAAAAAATGAAAATAGTTTGCCAAAATATTAGTCCAAAATATAAACTTCCTTAAAAATAAAAGAAGCTTCTCTAAATGGGATTCTCTGATAGTCCATTGCAAATTTTACTGATTTACATAATAACACTTATTGGAATAATTAATTTAATTTCTCAATCAAAATCAATTATTAATCTTTCATTTTTGTTAAATTAGTTTTTTCAAGCACTTATCGTAAATTGATATTTTCGATTTTATATTTAATAACAAATTGATTTAAGCTTTAATTTTATAAATTAATAATTGGCCTAAATACCTTTAAATCTTATTTTAAGTCTCTTTTAATTATTAGATTCTATTAGAAAAATTAATTCTAAGTATATCATCTACAGTATTCGAAATACACCTTAATTTCTAAATTAATTTGTTCGGTCTAGTCTAGCTAAGCAAGGACAACATAATTTTATTTAAAATTTTTATATCTTGCTGCCTTAACCTTTTTTAAAAATAAATTTTGAACAAAAATATGATTTTCCTAATTTTTACCATTTGGATTATCCCATTCTAAATCCTCTCCACATTCATCAAATTGTTAAAATTGTTTATATATTTAAAACGGGGCTTTCAAAATATCAACCTTCACTTCAAAATTAACACGTAGGTTAGGTTAATCTATCGGCCTCATGCTTTTTATTATGTCATGAAGATTTACTATCCCACTTCCATCCACTTAAATTTCTATAGTTCTTAAACTTAGCATTTATAAATTCAAAATTTTATTTGCTATAGAACTCATGCAAGCTGTGATTTCATTATTTTTATTGTATTTGCCATAGTTACTTGTATTAATTTTCAATGTTTAAAGTTTTTATAACTCCTAAATTCCTTAATCGTCGAAAAGGGCTTTAATATCTCCAAGTTAACCCCAGAGACTTAGAGTTTTGAGATTTTAATATTATTTAGAAAATAAATCAGCATATATAGATGAAGTAACTTATTAAACACGCAGGCATAGGTCTTCGATATTTGTCAGCAGCAAAACAAATTTGTTGATGTCATCATAATCATCATAAAATGAGCAAAAGTGATATTCAAACCTTCGAACCGAAGATTCCTTGGTTATTGCACTTTCATTTTAGTCATTTTGTATTGAAACTCTTTAGAGTAAAAGATCCTGAAATTATATTGCAAATAGAGAGAGTTAGCTTATTTTTAATTTTAACTCATACAGTTTGCACTATCTTAGGACAATATTTTTATTTTTAAAAGTGGACTAGAGTTAAATTAAAAGTTTAATTAATTTCTCATTCTCCTCTTCAACTAAATCCTAATCCTTTTAAATATAATTTCTAAGTGATCTTAGTTCGAGGTGGAATAGAATTCTTCTGGGAATATATTTTATAAATTAGAGAAAAGCTTGATCTATATTTTCATAGCTTAAATATTAAATTGAATTTCCAATTCGTTGAAAAGCTTAATCTCAAAAATTTTACAGTTCAAAATCTATTCCAGAGAGGGTAATTTAATTTTTACATTGAGGGAATTAAAAATAATAAAAGTAATTATCCCTATAAATTATTTATTATTTTGCCTATTCATATTAAAATATTTTTTATTAAAGCATTGTTCGCATTTAACTTTAATTTTACGTACAAAATGTTACAAGTATTATAAAAAAATATTTTTTTAAATTAAGAATATTTTCAAATTTTAACAAAGCATAATATACTTTAGGTGAAAAAACTACCTGCATTTTATTTTTGACTGATACGAGTTTGCAAAAATTTAAAGTCATATATTTTTCCCTATTCTTACTCTATTTTTGGAAAGGATTAAAATTAAGCGGCATGCAAATCATCCATAATGCTTTTTGAGATGAGGAAAGTAAATTCAATTATATTGCCTACATTTTGGAGTTATAATCAGAGTATATTAGTCCAATATATATATTTCTAATAATTATTTATTTTATAATATAAGAGGGTAATTTGTATATTCTTTTCATTGAATATTTGATGGATTCATACTTTAACACTCCCAAATAAAGCTTTTGACTCTGAATAACTGATGATCATAACACTTCAGATTACTCAACTTTGCTTAATCTACATATCTTTTAGCTCAATTGGTAAATGCCCAGAAAGCTGTAAATCTGAATTCTTAAATATTTTGGTAATACCATTGTAGTAAATAATTATAATATTTATCACTCTAAATATTTATTTCAAGTAAATTATTTTGAAATTGATATTATAAATGGTTTTAAATAGATATTATTTATGGTTTTAAATAATTTGCTTAGGTTAATATAATTATTCGAATCTTTCAATTAAGTAACGTTTAATTTTTTAATTGGAATATGACCAAACTTAAAATTTAGAAAATTAGACCTGTAATAGAAATTAGATAATTAGCAATTTAAAATTACATTACAAAGGAAAAAATGCAGATAATGAATATTTTCAATTTAAATTTCGTTTTCTTAAATAAAGTGTGATCTATGATAGGAAAAAGTAGCTTCATGATAATTGCTATCTAAATTACTTCTAATTTCATATAAATTATCAGATAACATCTTTATTTTATATTTATAGAAATTTTTAACTCTAAGTAATTTACTATTTTAAAAATCTATTCTTCTATTTTTCATTCTCGGAGTACTGTGCAGTATAGAAAATTGATCTATATTTCTTATAATATTTGTAGATTTGAATCTTTCTTTTATAAAATAATGAACTTCTTCATTTTATGTTCTATTTCTTTGACTGATATTTTGATTAATTGATAATTTTCAATCAAATTATAATCATTTTCTATTTAATTTAGGTGTAATTCTTCCTCATTATCTTCTCAAAACTAAATCTTTTCATATATGGATTAATAAACTTTCTGGCAATCTAAATTTATATAATTTGGAACTTTAAAAAGATATATTTTTAATGAAGTAATCAAATTAATTGATGTAGCGTGAGATTTAATTGTAGTTCTGGCTAACGGATCTAAGTTGAGCTAGCAAAAATATTAAATATTTTGTGTTTAGTAAGTATAATCTAATAATTTAACTTACAAATGTGTTGAATAAATATTCAATAGATATAAATTGTAAAGCCTTTCGTATACTAAGACTTCATAACCAAGGGAAAGTTATGACCTAATTAAAATTAAGAACTGCCTTACTTTAATGATACTTCTATCTTTTTTCTTCTTGATTTTAAAGATCTTTCTCAATTTAAAATTACCTTTGAAATTTAAAGTGTTTAATAAATATAAAGAAAGAATTATGTTTATAAATTATTCATTTTAAATCTTATGGTCTACAAAATTTATACATAATTTGAATTTCCGATAACTTTTTACCCCTCTTATCTAATTGAAATATGCTAACAGAATTGAATTATTCAAGAGAATAGCATGTCGAATCAACTTGCTTTAAAATGAAAAAAGGCTCTATCTCAAATTCTATATTATTTGAAAAATTCTTTTGAGGATAATTTTTATCCCAATATAGTAATATTTATCGAACCCTTTAAGTAACCAAGAGGTAATCTGTCCATAGTTTTATATGTATATTTACCCCATTAGATATTTTGAATTTCAGATATTCAAAGATCTCTGTCATTTTAATGATTTTATATTATTTCACCTCAATTTTGAGGTCCCTTAGCTTGCTCAACTCATTCATTCTGAGTCTTAAAATCAATAATTTCAATATTATCATAAAATAAGGAGTATCTTGATTTGCTGCACATTTCTAATGAGTATTTACTATACAAGTTTTAAGGTTAGTGAATTTTTATGTTTTAAGGTGCGTTAAGAAACTGGAGACATGTTCAATTTATCCCTCTAACTAAAGTTCTTTGATATTCTAAAATTACTATTTAAATATATTTACCTCCTCTTCTTTAATTTCTATAGGAACGCTTATTTTCAAAATCTCGAGCTAATTTTTTTTTATCAAGAGTAAATTATGAAAAACACTCATTTAATCTTGAATGTTTATTATAAATGAAACTTAAATTCTTTACTTTAAATTATTCTTAAGAGGAGAGAGTTAATGGTTCGTCGTCTTCATCAATTATAATTTTTAAATTAA
>JAJKFJ010020690.1:0-61075 GCA_027382625.1 Tetmemena sp. SeJ-2015 | reverse complement strand
TTTTTTTTTTTTTTTTTAAAAAAAAAGGGGTTTAAATTTCTTTTTTTTAATTTCCATTTTTTCAAATTTTAAAAAAATTTCCCTTTTTGTAACACGATTTTATTACATCCTTAAAACAAATTTTTTTTTGAAAAAAACGGTTTTCAAAAAAAAACATCAGTTACCCTCAGGGAGAATGCACGTAGTGTTTTATAATCATCAAATATTAAGCCGTAAGGATCGTGTTGATTAATTAATCTGTAGTAAATTGTGATTTGTAAATCATTAGCTATGTGTAAAATACCGTCATCCAGTACATTTGTTTTTAAACGATATCACCGATTTTCGTAAATGGGGGTTCTATAAAAATTAATAACTGAAGTAAGTCGATTTGTCGTTTTATGTGCTTAAGACGTATGATGATGGCAACCATATACAAGATTTAGATTCGTAATCAATTAACAACCTAAAATTTTTTTGAGATGATTTTCCTTTTGTACGTGTAAAATTTAATTGTTTTTTAGACTATCTTCATAAGAATGAGGGTAATTATAAGAAATAAATAAATTATTTAATTTTATTGAGGTTGTTAAATAAGAAAAATCGTTTAGTAATAAAAGCATCGATAGCAATCATGAAAAATATTATTTTTAGTATCTTGGCTAACTTTTCTAGAATTTAAAAAACATTTAAATTAAGCAAACATGATTCTAAATTTGATTTTTTATAACCTTAAAAGTTTTTAGGCAATAATATATGTCTCTTGTGCTCATTAAAAAATTTTTATCCAGAATATGCATTAAGCGCACTTCAAGTACAAAATTAGTTCTTGTATTGTAAATATAGAATTCTTTTTTTTCCTTAAAAGATAAAAATATTTTTTAACGTAATCACTGTGTTCATCAACAGTACAAAAGGCTCAAATGATATAAAGTAAATCGTGGGGGGGCCAAACTTGTTTACTATTTTAATGGTATAAGGGTCTATATGATATGTATCACAACAATCCTTAACTTCGATTTTTTTGCAAAGCGGACCGCTTCAATTAAAACCAATAATATACTTTCAATCATATAAATTTTTTTGACCCGTTATTGTTTCAACCATTCAATAGCAATCTTCATAAGGAAAATCATTTTCATTAATTTCTTTTATTTTAAAAGAAGAATTTTTATTTTTTTTATATATTTTAAAATTTTTAAAAAAAACGTTTGAATTTATGATTCGTATTATAATAGTAAAAGAAATATTTTAAGTAAATTCTATTTAATTTAAGAAAATCTTTTTTTAAAAACACGGTCTGTATCTCATCTGTACATCTTTAAATTTTATTTTGATTATCTCCACAACAAATGTGTTTTTATGTATAAAGTGTCAAAATCATTTTCAATAAACACTGAATGTACGATTTTACAATTATCAAAAATCGTACACGTACATTAAGGGTTGTGTCGATTAATTAGTGTGTGGTTAATCGCAATTTGTAAGTCATTGGTTACGCGTAAAGTCGAATAAGGTAAAATTTATTCGTTTAATTGCAAAGGTTTTTCAATAAGAAGGTTCAAATATGTAAAAATATATATGTAAAAAGACTTGTTTTTTTTTTTACAATGATTTTACCGACTTTATAAATGAGGGTTTTGCAAAATTAATAATTGAAATAAATTGATTTATTGCCTTATGCACATAGAGCGCACGATAGCAACAGCCGTATACAGTGTTTGGGTTTACGGTATGTAAACATTTTAAATCTACTTTATAGATAATTTTTTATCTGTACATGTAAAACTTTATTACCCTTAAACTATTTTCGTAAGAATGGAGGTAATCATAAGGAATAAACAAATTATTCAATTGCACCGATATCGTTAAATAAAAAAATCATTTAACGATGTGTGCATTGGTAGCAATTATGAAAAGTATTGGATTCGAACCAATGCGAGTTTCTGACAGATTTACAGTCTGTTGTCTTCGACCTCTTGGTTAACTTTTCTAGAATTTTAAAAAACATTTAGATGTTAAGTATATTTTCATTATAAAATTAGTTTTTGTGTTGTGTATATATAAAAAAATTTACTTAAAAAATAAAAATATTATTTATCGAATAGCACATTCAAACTAGAAAAGTTTATAAAATAAACGCGTTAAACGATTTATAATTTTTATTTTTGTTTAAGAATGATTATGAAAAAATTGAAAAATTCACAGATAGTTTATTTGATATTATCATTTTTAGATAATTTTAAAAGATGATCGGGGATTAGTGCGTAACCTATATAAATTTCATTATTTAGTATAATATAATCAATTAATCTAATTTTAAGTTTTAAATTAATAATTTTACTTTCATCAAGATTTTTAAATTTTTCTAAAAAAAATCTATAGGTTCATTTTTAGTTAACATTCCGTTTACATAAAGTTCATGTTTTTTTATGGGAATGGTCTTCAATTATTGAAATTGAATTTTCAAAATATGTATCGTAATCTATATTAGTATATTCATCTTGAAGGTTTAAAAGTTGATACGAAATATCGTTAAAGTACTCATATGCTCACGGTAACCATTTAAGGTTTATTTTAAGATTTATAGACAAGTTTTGAGAATTTTTTATGTATTCAGATACGAGCGTATCATCTAAACTTTCAGGGTGTTCAGTAACACATAAACCAAAACACTCAAGTTTCAAATTGTATGTTATACTATTAATTACAAATAATCGAAATCGGAGTCAACCAAATGACTACATCGTATAGACCCGTATCTAATTTTTTATTTGTAATTCATCATTAGAAAAACCAAAACCCATGTTTTTAAAATTAGTCGTGTTGTTTTTTAGTTTTTTTTCAACATATACAATCTCACGATCGGTAATATCGAAAAATCGATTAAAATACTTTAAGGTGGCAAGTTCACTCCGCAGTATAGACCAACGTTCACATTTTTTTAAAAAATTGTGCTCCTATTTGTAGAGTTTTCTAAATCTAGAGGAAAAACGATAGATCTTTTATGTCATTTTGTGATATGAATTTAAAAATAAAAAATCGATAAATAGATAGTAGAGTTAAATAAAAAAAAAATTATTTAGTAACGAATACGTTGATGGCAATTATGAAAAGTATTGAATTCGAACGCATGTGAGTTTTCTGACAGATCTCGAGTCTGTTACATTTGCAGGGTTTTAAAAAAAATATTAAAAACTTTTAGACATTAATATGTGTTTTTTTTGTTCATTAAAAAGATCTCTATCCAAACAATGCATTAAATGCACTTTAAGTTCAAAATCGGTTCTTGTATTATAGATGTAAAATTCTTTTTTTCTTAAAAAATAAAAATATTTTTTCTTACAATCACTGTATCCGTCAACAGTATAAAACGTTCAAATAATTCTGAGCAAACCGTGAGGGTGTCCAAACTTATTTACGATTTTAACGGTGTTTGAATTTATACGATATATTTCGCAACAATCTTTAACTTCGATTTTTGTTCAAATTGGGCTGCTTCAATCAAAACCAATAACATATTTTCAATCGTATAGATTTTTTTGACCCGTTACTACTTCAACCAATCAATAACGATCTCCATAAGAAAAATTGTCATCGTCGATTTCTTTTATTTTAAAGGAAGAATTTTTGTGTTTTTTGTATATTTTAAAATTTTTAATTACAACGTCTGAGTTTAAAATTCACATCATAACAGTAAAAAAAATACTTTAAGTATATTTTATTTAATTAAAAAAAAAATTATTAGTTTTTTTGGCTTCTTCGATTCTTTTAAGAATTTCAGAAAATCTTCCCTTTGTGGACATAACGTGTATCTCATCTGTGTATTTGTAAATCATATTTTGATCATTTTCGCAACAAGCGTGTTTTCAGTATAAAACATCAAGGCTATCCCCAATGGACGATGCGTGTAAAACCCTGCGCTCGTCGAACATTAGGTGGTAAGAATCGTGTTGATTAATTAGCCTGTGGTGAATTGAGTAAAATTTTCTCACTCAGTTTTAAAGGTTCTTCAATAAAAAAGATTAAGTATGTAAAAATATCAATATAAAATATTGGAGTTATATACATAAAGATATTATCGTTCAATACACTTGTTTTTATAACAGTATCGCCGATTTTTATAAATGAAGGTTTTGTAAAATTAATAACTGAAACGAGTTGATTTGTTACTTTATGTACATAAGATACATGTTGATGGTAGCCGTATACAAGATGTGGATCCGAAATCTGTAAACAGTCCAAAGCTATTTTCGAGATAATTTTACCTTTGTACGTGTAAAATTTAATTGTTTTTAAATCATTTTCATAAGAATAGAGATAATCGTGAGGAATGGGTAAAGTATCCAACCCCATTGGTGTTGTTAAATAAAAAAAATCATTTAGTAGTGAATAATTTGATGGCAATTATGAAAAGTATTGGATTCGAACCAATGCGAGTTTCCTGACAGATTTACAGTCTGTTGCCTTCGACCACTTGGCTAACTTTTCTAGAATTTAAAAAAACATATTTAAAATTTAAACGCTAAACATGTTTACATTATAAAATTAGTTTTTGTATTATATATAAAAAAAATTTACTTAAAAAATAAAAGATTATTGATTATAAGACGCGTTGGGATTGGGAAAAATTTTAAAATATGTATTAAAAACTTTAACAGCAATATTCGTTTTTAGTAATAATTTTAGAAATTATAACATGCAAACGATAAGATATTTTAATTAAAATTTTTCATTAATTCTAAATTTTTTCAAATTTTTTTTAAAAATAAAAACAAAAAGAATAAACTTTTTTTTTGACTAAATAAAAAAAATTTTATAAAAAATAGTTGATTGAGGAAAAAATTAGACGAAGCAAAAATTGGATATGTGACTAATCAAGGGTTCAGTTTTAATGATATAAAACCAATAGTGTAAAATCAATTTTTTTTAAAAATATAGGTTTTTGTAATTGTAATAAATCCAAAACACTATTAACTAAAGCCTTGTACAATTTTTTAAAAAAAAAATTAATTTTTTTGTATTTGTTCGATTTTAAAACAAATAGAAATAAATTTTTTCAACCAAATCAAATTTAATAAAATTTTTATTTATTCAAACTAAAGTATTCAGTTTTTGAATAAAGGAATGAAAAAAAGAATATTTAAAATTTAAAAAAATATATGTTTCAAAAATTTTAAAAATTACCACAAAACGAAAGCGTTAAAGTTTTTAATAATATTTAAAATTTTTCCCAATCCCAACGCGTCTTATAATAAAAACTTTTATTTTTTAAATAAATTTTTTTTATATAAAACAAAAACTAATTTTATAATGTAAACATGTTTAGCGTTTAAATTTTAAATATGTTTTAAACTAGAAAATTCCAAGTGGTGGCAACTGTAAATTGTCAAAACTATTGGTTCGAACCAATACTTTTCATAATTGCCATCAAATTATATAAATTTTTTTTATTTAAAAACCAAAGGGGTTGGATATTTTTACCATTCCTCAGATTATCTCTATTCTTATGAAAATGATTTAAAAAAATTAAATTTTACACGTACAAAGGTAAAATTTCTAAAATAGCTTTGGACTGTTTACAGATTTATCCAATCTTGTATAAAGGCTACATCAAATTATTATTAAAAATAACAAATTTTTAGTTATTAATTTTAAAATTATTTTAAAAATCGGCGATACTGTTATAAAAACAAGTGTATTGAACGATAATATCTTTATGTATATAACTCCAATATTTTATATTGATATTTTTACATACTTAATCTTTTTTATTGAAGAACCTTTAAAACTGAGTGAGAAAATTTTACTCAATTCACCACAGGCTAATTAATCAACACGATTCTTACCACCTAATGTTCGACGAGCGCAGGGTTTTACACGCATCGTCCATTGGGGATAGCCTTGATGTTTTATACTGAAAACACGCTTGTTGCGAAAATGATCAAAATATGATTTACAAATACACAGATGAGATACACGTTATGTCCACAAAGGGAAGATTTTCTGAAATTCTTAAAAGAATCGAAGAAGCCAAAAAAACTAATAATTTTTTTTTTAATTAAATAAAATATACTTAAAGTATTTTTTTTACTGTTATGATGTGAATTTTAAACTCAGACGTTGTAATTAAAAATTTTAAAATATACAAAAAACACAAAAATTCTTCCTTTAAAATAAAAGAAATCGACGATGACAATTTTTCTTATGGAGATCGTTATTGATTGGTTGAAGTAGTAACGGGTCAAAAAAATCTATACGATTGAAAATATGTTATTGGTTTTGATTGAAGCAGCCCAATTTGAACAAAAATCGAAGTTAAAGATTGTTGCGAAATATATCGTATAAATTCAAACACCGTTAAAATCGTAAATAAGTTTGGACACCCTCACGGTTTGCTCAGAATTATTTGAACGTTTTATACTGTTGACGGATACAGTGATTGTAAGAAAAAATATTTTTATTTTTTAAGAAAAAAAGAATTTTACATCTATAATACAAGAACCGATTTTGAACTTAAAGTGCATTTAATGCATTGTTTGGATAGAGATCTTTTTAATGAACAAAAAAAACACATATTAATGTCTAAAAGTTTTTAATATTTTTTTTAAAACCCTGCAAATGTAACAGACTCGAGATCTGTCAGAAAACTCACATGCGTTCGAATTCAATACTTTTCATAATTGCCATCAACGTATTCGTTACTAAATAATTTTTTTTTTATTTAACTCTACTATCTATTTATCGATTTTTTATTTTTAAATTCATATCACAAAATGACATAAAAGATCTATCGTTTTTCCTCTAGATTTAGAAAACTCTACAAATAGGAGCACAATTTTTTAAAAAAATGTGAACGTTGGTCTATACTGCGGAGTGAACTTGCCACCTTAAAGTATTTTAATCGATTTTTCGATATTACCGATCGTGAGATTGTATATGTTGAAAAAAAACTAAAAAACAACACGACTAATTTTAAAAACATGGGTTTTGGTTTTTCTAATGATGAATTACAAATAAAAAATTAGATACGGGTCTATACGATGTAGTCATTTGGTTGACTCCGATTTCGATTATTTGTAATTAATAGTATAACATACAATTTGAAACTTGAGTGTTTTGGTTTATGTGTTACTGAACACCCTGAAAGTTTAGATGATACGCTCGTATCTGAATACATAAAAAATTCTCAAAACTTGTCTATAAATCTTAAAATAAACCTTAAATGGTTACCGTGAGCATATGAGTACTTTAACGATATTTCGTATCAACTTTTAAACCTTCAAGATGAATATACTAATATAGATTACGATACATATTTTGAAAATTCAATTTCAATAATTGAAGACCATTCCCATAAAAAAACATGAACTTTATGTAAACGGAATGTTAACTAAAAATGAACCTATAGATTTTTTTTAGAAAAATTTAAAAATCTTGATGAAAGTAAAATTATTAATTTAAAACTTAAAATTAGATTAATTGATTATATTATACTAAATAATGAAATTTATATAGGTTACGCACTAATCCCCGATCATCTTTTAAAATTATCTAAAAATGATAATATCAAATAAACTATCTGTGAATTTTTCAATTTTTTCATAATCATTCTTAAACAAAAATAAAAATTATAAATCGTTTAACGCGTTTATTTTATAAACTTTTCTAGTTTGAATGTGCTATTCGATAAATAATATTTTTATTTTTTAAGTAAATTTTTTTATATATACACAACACAAAAACTAATTTTATAATGAAAATATACTTAACATCTAAATGTTTTTTAAAATTCTAGAAAAGTTAACCAAGAGGTCGAAGACAACAGACTGTAAATCTGTCAGAAACTCGCATTGGTTCGAATCCAATACTTTTCATAATTGCTACCAATGCACACATCGTTAAATGATTTTTTTATTTAACGATATCGGTGCAATTGAATAATTTGTTTATTCCTTATGATTACCTCCATTCTTACGAAAATAGTTTAAGGGTAATAAAGTTTTACATGTACAGATAAAAAATTATCTATAAAGTAGATTTAAAATGTTTACATACCGTAAACCCAAACACTGTATACGGCTGTTGCTATCGTGCGCTCTATGTGCATAAGGCAATAAATCAATTTATTTCAATTATTAATTTTGCAAAACCCTCATTTATAAAGTCGGTAAAATCATTGTAAAAAAAAAAACAAGTCTTTTTACATATATATTTTTACATATTTGAACCTTCTTATTGAAAAACCTTTGCAATTAAACGAATAAATTTTACCTTATTCGACTTTACGCGTAACCAATGACTTACAAATTGCGATTAACCACACACTAATTAATCGACACAACCCTTAATGTACGTGTACGATTTTTGATAATTGTAAAATCGTACATTCAGTGTTTATTGAAAATGATTTTGACACTTTATACATAAAAACACATTTGTTGTGGAGATAATCAAAATAAAATTTAAAGATGTACAGATGAGATACAGACCGTGTTTTTAAAAAAAGATTTTCTTAAATTAAATAGAATTTACTTAAAATATTTCTTTTACTATTATAATACGAATCATAAATTCAAACGTTTTTTTTAAAAATTTTAAAATATATAAAAAAAATAAAAATTCTTCTTTTAAAATAAAAGAAATTAATGAAAATGATTTTCCTTATGAAGATTGCTATTGAATGGTTGAAACAATAACGGGTCAAAAAAATTTATATGATTGAAAGTATATTATTGGTTTTAATTGAAGCGGTCCGCTTTGCAAAAAAATCGAAGTTAAGGATTGTTGTGATACATATCATATAGACCCTTATACCATTAAAATAGTAAACAAGTTTGGCCCCCCCACGATTTACTTTATATCATTTGAGCCTTTTGTACTGTTGATGAACACAGTGATTACGTTAAAAAATATTTTTATCTTTTAAGGAAAAAAAAGAATTCTATATTTACAATACAAGAACTAATTTTGTACTTGAAGTGCGCTTAATGCATATTCTGGATAAAAATTTTTTAATGAGCACAAGAGACATATATTATTGCCTAAAAACTTTTAAGGTTATAAAAAATCAAATTTACGAATCGATGTGCTTAACGTTTAAATGTTTTTTAAATTCTAGAAAAGTTAGCCAAGATACTAAAAATAATATTTTTCATGATTGCTATCGATGCTTTTATTACTAAACGATTTTTCTTATTTAACAACCTCAATAAAATTAAATAATTTATTTATTTCTTATAATTACCCTCATTCTTATGAAGATAGTCTAAAAAACAATTAAATTTTACACGTACAAAAGGAAAATCATCTCAAAAAAATTTTAGGTTGTTAATTGATTACGAATCTAAATCTTGTATATGGTTGCCATCATCATACGTCTTAAGCACATAAAACGACAAATCGACTTACTTCAGTTATTAATTTTTATAGAACCCCCATTTACGAAAATCGGTGATATCGTTTAAAAACAAATGTACTGGATGACGGTATTTTACACATAGCTAATGATTTACAAATCACAATTTACTACAGATTAATTAATCAACACGATCCTTACGGCTTAATATTTGATGATTATAAAACACTACGTGCATTCTCCGCTGGAGGGGTAATCTCGATGTTTTATACCGAAAACACGTTTGTTGCAGAAACAGTCCCAATATGTTTTACAGGTACTCAGATGAGATACAAATCGTGTTCACAAGAAAGGAAGATTTTTTGAAATTCGTAAAATAATCGAAGAAGTTAAAAAACTAATGAATTATAAACCCGGATGTTGTAATTAAAAATTTTTAAATATACAAAAAACGTAAAAATTTTTCTTTTAAAATAAAAGAAATTGACGATGGTGATTTTCTTATGGAGATTGTTATTGATTAGTTGAGATAGTAACGGGTCAAAAAAATTTATACGATTGGAAACGTGTTATTGGTTTTGATTGAAACGGTTCGCTTTGGACAGAAATCGAAGTTAAAGATTACTGCGAAACGTATCGTATAAATCCATACACCATTAAAATCGTAAACAAATTTGGCCGTCCTCACGGTTTACTCAGAATTATTTGAACATTTTATATTGTCTATGAATACAGTGATTGTAAAAAAAAATATTTTTATCTTTTAAGAAAAAAAGAATTTTACATTTATAACACAAAAACTGATTTTGGTCTAGAGGTGTATTTAACACACATCTTAGATAGAGATTTTTTTAATAAACAAAAAAAAAACACATATTAATGTCTAAAAGTTTTTAATATTTTTTTTAAAATTCTAGAAAAGTTAGCCAAGAGGTCGAAGACAACAGACTGTAAATCTGTTAGGAAACTCGCACTGGTTCGAATCCAATACTTTTCATTATTGTCACTACTGTATTTACTATTAAACAATATTTCTTATTCAACAACCCCCCTTAGAACCATCTAGTTTATCCTTTGTTCACGATTACCTTCATTCTTACGAAAATGGTTTAAAAAACAATTAAATTTTATACTTATAAAAATAAAATTATTTCAAAAAAACTTTTGGCTACCTACTATTCACAAATCCAAATTTTAAATATCGCGAATATCGTCACATACTGTACGTTCATAAAATAACAGATCAATCCATTTCGGTTATTAATTTTACAACATCTCCATCTATAAAAATTGGAAATACTTTTATGAAAAAAGACGAATTGCGTAATATTTTTATGTATATTATTTCCATATTTTATATCGATATCTTTACATACTTAAATTTTTTTATTGAAGAATCTTTACAATTGTACACAGAAATGTCATCTAACTCAACTTTACGTATGGCTAATGATTTACAAAGCGCAATTCACTACAAATTAATCAATCACCATAATTCTTATCACGTAACGTTTGATAATCAAAGAGTTATTCACTCAATGTCTGTTGGAGATAGTATTAATACTCTATGTTGAAGACAAGGTTGTTGCGAAAATAATCAAAAAATGATTTCTACGTATAAAGAAGAGATACGTACTTCTTTCTAAGCTCTTAATATTTACTTGAGAAAATAGATATTTGTAGAATCAGGTTTGGGAAGGAATGCTTAACAGTCTTAAGCAAGGAAATTATAAAGAGCTCTCTTTTGCTTTTACATTTAGCTGATAGCTCACTTATGCTAATGCTTTATAGAATAGTTGAATCCATTTAAAGTATTAAAACAATTCTATAGAGAGCCTTTATATACTGCTAAATTGATTCAGGAGTTTCAATATACTTCCATATTTAGAAGACAATTGAGCGCTTAAGGAATTCATTTGGTGCCTATAGGATTTCTCTATAGAGATTTCCTCTGGTGAGGAAAAGAATTCCATAATTACTTTCTAAATCAGTATAATACGAGTAACACTACTAGAATGATGCTTTAAAATAAAGAGAATAGCAAGAATGTGAATGACTCAGACTCTTAATAAAACTCAGAATAATCATATGAGAGCTCATCAAGCTCATTAAATTAGTCTAATTGTGGTGAGAATTATGTCACAACTTGCATGCTGCATAAATTGAATCTGACTGTTGCAGATATCTTGATTGAGGATGCTACTATTAGAGATATGAAGCGCCTTTATTAGAGAGTCTCGAATTCACTCCACTCAACTCAAATATCAAATGTCATAATTGATCCTCTAGCTTAATTTCTTAAATGCAAAGATGATTCTTCGATTGATACTCTATTAGATGAATTGCAAGTAAGATCACTAGCATCATAGATACTGAAGCTATATGTGGCTTACAAATTGTCTGAATAGTAACCATAATCTGGAAACGCTGTCAACCCTAATATAGATTTTAGAAGACTAGAAGCAAGAGTCTACAATAATCATAAAAAGAGTAGAGTTGTGAAACTACTGGAGAATAAGCACGAATTTTCGAGCATTATTCCCAAAAGGATATAAAAGAGAAGAAGAAAAGAGGATGATAAAGAGTTCAAGCTCTTAAGATTAGAAAAATTGTGCAAAAATCTATATTTGAAAGAGAAGTTAAGCTAAAAGCAAATATAAAAGAGGCTCTGAGTTTCAATGTTCTAAGTCAGATAGATGCTTGAACTGCCAGAACGTTTACCACAATTTAGAATGCATAAGAAGAATCATCATAAGAAATTTAAGAAGCTACATGAGAGAGGATAAGCGCATATAGTGTAGCTTCTCAAAACTGCTACTTATCCTCTGCATGCATCTGATATACAATCCAGCTTAGTTAAAAATGTGCAGCTTCATCTCTCTACTTAGATGATTAGAAGATATATGAAAGAAGAGTTAATGATGAGCTTTAAATAAATACAGTAAATAAGCAATAACTGATAAACATACTTAATAACAAAATTGTTTAATTATGTCAATAATTAAAAATAATTAATCAGCATTAAATTAAAGTAAGTAGTCACAGACTCCAATCCTAAGATTCAAACATTAGAATAGTAGATGGTGGAAAGCAATACCAATCACTTCCAAAAACCATAATTCAGGGTGACAAATACTTAATAGCACAAGATTAATGAACTCATTAAAAATTAGACTCCTTAGAGGATAAATGACTTAACATAAGACATAAAAGAAATACTTATGATAAATGATGTTGACATTAACGAGAGAGCCACCAAGTCTGAGACTTATGGAAACCAAGTGGCTTCAGTACATATGAAACAAAATAGAAAAGACTGGACCTAATTTATTATTTTATATATCTTTGTCCTAGATGCACGTGTGGCTCAAAACTCAGATAATCTATAATGAATAAGATTCATGCCTTAACTTATCCATGTTTTGAACACATTTAACAACTTTGTGTTAAATCATACTGATAAACTACTCAATTAATATGCTCTTTGAGTATCTAGCAATCATTTAAGAATGTGCAGGTGACAACTTCCCTCCTAAAATTGTTAAATACCAAGATACACAGGACCAAGTGGCAACTCTAGAACTCATTGAGTACTTGGCAGACCTACCAAGTAGAAATTGGCTTCGCTTCAAAAAACCAACGGAAGAAAATGACAAAAAGAAACCTGAAGACCAAAAATGGTATAGAACAGAGAAACCTAACTCTGAGGACGACGAAGACCAGTGGATGAATTAGTGCGAAAGCTACGACTAAGAAGAAGACCTCGAATGAGTTGTTGTTGAATACTTAGCATTTGATTAAAATAACACAACTCTATATTAAGAACTAACACAGGAATTGCTTTATGGCTTTCTTAAGTTTAACACATTACACTCAAGACATCCGCTTTTTCAAAAATGCGTTTTTATTATTATATTTGGGGGGGCCTTTCCTCGTCATCCACTTTTTTTTATATAATATAAAAAATTATGATCTAGACTAAAATTAGCTAAAAAAAAATTTGTAGGTCCAAATTAAATTCAAAGGGTCTATCCAGGCCATATTCTTTATTTTAGTAATTTAAAAGCTTTCAAAAAATATATCTATTTTGGGAAAAATTAAATTACAAATGAATTGTTATTTAAATAAAAACATAGGATGAATAAAGTTTATGATAAATATTCCCGAAGCTCGGAGATCTCTCAATTAAAATATCAGACTCTAAGGATCTTCTTTATACTTAAAGCACCTAAAAGTACATAGGTATTCTCTTATACGAATCAAAATACTTTTATTACAACTATTTTTCTATGAATTATATATTTTTTATATAAAATACAGCTATTTTTAAATAAATCTTCTAAAAAATAAAATATAGAGACTTATTTTAAAATAAAGAATATGGCCTGGATAGACCCTTTGAATTTCAATTTGGACCTAAAAATTGGTGTTTTTAGCTAATTTTGGGCGAGATCATAATTTTTCATATTTTCTAAAAAAAAGTGGATGACGAGGAAAGGCCCCCCCTTATATTTTTATAATTATTATTAAAAAATTCTGATAATTATTAATTTAGTGAGGTTGTGACTTAGAATAATATAAAAGAAGAAATTTAGGGAGAAGTATTGAAAAGAATAAACAAAATATTACTAATTTAAGCTTGATTTTTAAAATTGTAGAAATGTAATCAACTTTTGATTAGATAACGAATAAGCAATTAATTAATTAACGATTCCCCTAAGGGGTATTCAGGCTAGTAATCATATAACAGCCAGTAAAAAAATAATTAAAGAGATTAGTAGAGGATAATTTAAATATACAGTTAACTATATATAACTAACTCAGATTAAAAAATTAGATATGGAGTTTTTTCCCACTCTATCCCTATGGGCCTACTCATTAATTTTAAATTTTTTAAAAATTTCCCAAAGCCACCCAACCAAACTTCAAACAACTACAAAATAAGGTAAGTAAAATATCCATCTTTTATTTTAAAATATATTTTTAAATCAATCAAGAAAATTAAAACGCAAAAAATTTCAGGAGCGATGTAGTTGGAGTTCCGCAAAATTTTAAAAATTAAGAAAATTTTCTAAAAATGGAGCAAGTCAAAATTTTGTAATTATTTTTATTCCTTACTTTTTTCCCTTTTTTAAATTTTGTGCAGCCAAGGGTGGTGGGTGGGCTGGGAATTATTAAATAGAATTTAAAAAGTGGCGTAGGTTACGAGAGAAAAATTCTCCATTATAAAATTTTTAACGTGATGTAAGTTAATTAAACTGATGTCTTAATTTATAATTTGAGTTATTAATCACTTATTAGTATTAAGATTCACGGTTATATATCTAATGGATGAGTTCCCTAATGTACCTATTTATTATTTTTTAATTCCCATTACGTTATTAACAACATTCTTAATATAGTTTTTACAATTTCAAAAATCAAACGATAAATGTATAATAGTCAATAATGCAAAAATAAAATATATAACAATGATAGCCCTTTCTGTAATGACTTTATTTAAATTTACTAAAATAAATAATAAGATATCGAATTCAATCATTATTTCATCGCTTTTTATATTTTGAAATAGAATTGTTCTAAGTTGAAGAACATTTTTCTCTCTTCAGGCTTTGTTATCATTGAGCACTTTATTCCAATTTATTTGCAGATTTATACCACAAATCCTTTTTCAAAGCTCTCTGATGTTTTCCTGGCTAAGCAGAATTCACTCTTCAGTAGCTTACACTGGACATGCCATCCATGCCTTTTATTTATTACTAGAACTACCTTTAGCTCAAATAGAGACTTAGAAGTTTTATTAAGTTTAAGTCGATGAGGAAATAATATGACTAATTTAAGCTTGATTTAGCGAAATAAAAAAATTATGAATTCTATTGATAGTTAAATTTCTGCATTGGGATTCCTTTTAGGCTTCTTTTAGCAGTTGAAAAATGTCCATTTGGGGCGATTATGGTATCCTTGGGACCCTCTATCTGCTCTCCTGATGGAGTTAACGAACTTTAATGTGGCAGGCGCCAATTGTTCATAAATGCAACCTCATAATTAGATGGTCTCAAAAATTGAGGATTCAGCCAAAGTGCACAGGGATAATTGTTTCTCCCCTTGAAATGAGCTTTCTCAATGATACCCATATTGCTAGGTTTATAAAATAGAAAAAATTAGATGTCATTTTATAATGAAAAAATAATACCTAGTATGGAGCGTCTGAGAGATCATCGTAATAAATCATATTCAGAATATCTGTGAAAATATAGATTTTTGTTTTGATATTTAATGGAAAATAAGCAAATAAACTTTTAGAGATGAGTAACTATAAAACGGTGAGGAAGGTTAGAATAAAGTTAATTAACTCATAGTATCTTACAAACAGAATGGTTTTTAGAATTTATATTAAAATTAGAATGTTATAAATTACTTTTTTGAAATTAATTAGGTTAGCTGTCAAATAATTAAAAACTTTTACCGGGGGGGGTTCGAACAACCGTCCTCCAATCATTAATAAGACTCAATAGTAGAAATATCATCGAGCGGGGCGAAGTCTTATTAATGATTGGAGGACGGTTGTTCGAACCCCCCCGGTAAAAGTTTTTAATTATTTGACAGCTAACCTAATTAATTTCAAAAAAGTAATTTATAACATTCTAATTTTAATATAAATTCTAAAAACCATTCTGTTTGTAAGATACTATGAGTTAATTAACTTTATTCTAACCTTCCTCACCGTTTTATAGTTACTCATCTCTAAAAGTTTATTTGCTTATTTTCCATTAAATATCAAAACAAAAATCTATATTTTCACAGATATTCTGAATATGATTTATTACGATGATCTCTCAGACGCTCCATACTAGTATTATTTTTTCTATTATAAAATGACATCTAATTTTTTCTGATTTTATAAACCTAGCAATATGGGTATCATTGAGAAGCTCATTTCAAGGGGAGAAACAATTATCCTGTGCACTTTGGCTGAATCCTCAATTTTTGAGACCAGTCTAATTATGAGGTTGCATTTATGAACAATTGGCGCCTGCCACATTAAAGTTCGGTTAACTCCATCAGGAGAGCAGATAGAGGGTCAACGCACAGGATAGCCATAGATCGTCCCAAATGGACACTTTTCTCAACTGCTAGGAAGGCCTACAAAGGGAATCCCAATGCAGAAACTTTAACTATCAATAGAATTCATAATTTTTTTATTTCGCTAAATCAAGCTTAAATTAGTCATATTAGGGATTTGAAAGTTTACATTCCTTATTCTCACCATAAATTTTTTTTAAAAAAAATTCTAAACTATGAATAAAATCTTCTATCAGAGCGTGCCCTGCACTTTTCTCCAAATCACGTCTTTTACTCATTGGTCTCATTCGATGTTGCATTTTCTTATGAATCAATGTATACTTATTCCAATAAGTTCACAAAATAGGTTTAGTGTTAAACATCCCTAAACAGAAATGCTTAAAGAAATATCCGTCTTTGTTTTTCAAAAACCTTCCTTGAGTATAGCTATTAATAACTTTGCTCTTTCTCATCTATTCAGACTTGTTAGCCAGAGCCTGATCTATGTCGAACTCTTTTCATTTGCTAATAGCTTTGCTTAGCTAGGCTAAATGAAATTTTTGTGGGACTCATTTGAATATTTTTGTCTGAGCTTTCTCATTCATTCTCCTTTTTTAGACTTGATCCCTTCTCCTCATATAGTTTGCAGATTTATCTAGAATCTCATAATAAAGCCATACGCGCGAGCCTACTCCTTATTATGGTCAATGCCACGACAAATAAAATTTCTCTCTGAGTTCCAGTTGTTTGAAATGTTTCTTAGGATTGTGCGAATTGGTGCTAATAGTATTAAAAATAGTAATTTTCTTTATTTTTCCGATAGTTTATCCATTTCTCTGGCACAATATAATCTTTCCCTACAACTCAATGCCGCAGTATCTAATTGAGATGCTTAAAGTAAAATTATTTTGGAGAAATACCTAGCACCGCTAGATTACTCACTGAGTACAATCACAAGTGTTATGCAACTGAGCCTATGCACTTCCAGCCTCTACATATATTGCTTAATATCTTCTATTAACATAATTCCACCAAGGAATTCTGCCATCGATGCTATTTTAAGAATTTAGCAGTTTAGATAAATCGTTGGCTCCATTAAAGAAGTTTTCTGAAAATACTGTCCCTTTGATATTGGCCTCCACTAGTTCAGATTTGAAAACTATGTGCAAATTTTAAAGTATCTTAGTGAAGATGCTTTTTGATCATTCAAAAATTTATTGATGCCACCTACATTCATACCAGATTTGCTATTCATGAACTCGTAACTTCTACCCTCAAAGAAATGTGAGGGATTCTAGTTGCATTATGTAAACTGTGATAATGAAAGAAAAGCGTTGAATTACTTGTATTGTTTCAATTCCTTGCTAAGATATTTTTCCATTTTATATTATTTATATAAAATCACAAAATTTTTTTTTAAGAGTTAATTAATTATGTGGTTGCTATTTATTTTATTTTTGAATTTTTGACTATTTCACTTATTTTGCCAATATTTGAAAAAGCAGAGTAAATTTACCCTAAATCTACAAATACAAGCGACAGATTAATGAGTGGGAAACCACCCTTAGGAATGAGAGATATTTCTTTAAGCGGAAGATAAGATAATTAAATTGGACTCACTATTAATAGTAGCACAGCAAGTGGGCCTCGAACGCAAAAAAGTTTTAGAATTCATCGAACAGGAAAAAGAAATATAGTAATATTAAAATATTCATTTTATTTTTATTAAGCTTAAAAATACTGATAAATAGAAAAAATAATTAAATTAAAATAATAATTAAAAATTACGAATCGCGCTACAGTTAAGCTTCACTACTTTTAAATTACTATTATACTATTAGATAGAGAATGAAATTTTAAATATACTTTGGGGTGGCTTTTCCTCGACAGTAAAATTTAATAATGAATAAAGGTAAGGAAAAAATATGTTTTTAGGATAAATTTTGCTCATAAATCTGATTCTTCCAGTTATTGAGGCCTATTCGATATTCTAAGGCTTCAAATTTAAATCTAATTCAATCAGTTAGAGATCTGCTGCACCTAAATAAAATCTATGTTTTAAGCTATTTTTTTCATTATTGTAAAATGAACTTAAAGTGCAACTTTGAACAAGTGTAATATTTTTTTAATATATAACTAAAATTGAACTCATTATTATGTTTTCAGCTTTGTTTTTTAAAATTCTAGTTTCCGTTGACCTTTCTACAGCTGGCTGCCATTTACAGCATGTGGAAGCAGTCACAGTTGAAAACCGAGTTTAAATCTAGGTGGAATTTATTTGAAAAACCGAAGTTAATTAAAATTAAACCGTCTAATTATTGTGTTACGCATCAATTAAATCAAAAATTAACTTTCACCGATTAGTTCATTAGTGCATTAGTACAATTAAGGCGTAACCGGTTATAAAAAAACACACTCTAGTTGAACTAATGTACTACTGTACAAAATAGCCGATCCTCTATCAGATGCTTACTCTGGCGTACCGTTAAGTCTCTTACAGTCCCTCCTATGTTTCCCCATTCGTCTAGGTGGCTAGGATAGGGCGAGCCGTCAAGTAGTAGGAGTCCGAGGTGTGCCCTTGACAGGGGGGTCGGGTTCGAACCCCACCGGTGACCTCCCCATCCCGTATCTCACTGTTACTGTTGCTCTACTCATCCTTACCAAGTCCTCTCTGTAAACACTGATTCCCACACACACACCGCCTCCTGTCACCGGTGGGGTTCGAACCCGACCCCCCTGTCAAGGGCACACCTCGGACTCCTACTACTTGACGGCTCGCCCTATCCTAGCCACCTAGACGAATGGGGAAACATAGGAGGGACTGTAAGAGACTTAACGGTACGCCAGAGTAAGCATCTGATAGAGGATCGGCTATTTTGTACAGTAGTACATTAGTTCAACTAGAGTGTGTTTTTTTATAACCGGTTACGCCTTAATTGTACTAATGCACTAATGAACTAATCGGTGAAAGTTAATTTTTGATTTAATTGATGCGTAACACAATAATTAGACGGTTTAATTTTAATTAACTTCGGTTTTTCAAATAAATTCCACCTAGATTTAAACTCGGTTTTCAACTGTGACTGCTTCCACATGCTGTAAATGGCAGCCAGCTGTAGAAAGGTCAACGGAAACTAGAATTTTAAAAAACAAAGCTGAAAACATAATAATGAGTTCAATTTTAGTTATATATTAAAAAAATATTACACTTGTTCAAAGTTGCACTTTAAGTTCATTTTACAATAATGAAAAAAATAGCTTAAAACATAGATTTTATTTAGGTGCAGCAGATCTCTAACTGATTGAATTAGATTTAAATTTGAAGCCTTAGAATATCGAATAGGCCTCAATAACTGGAAGAATCAGATTTATGAGCAAAATTTATCCTAAAAACATATTTTTTCCTTACCTTTATTCATTATTAAATTTTACTGTCGAGGAAAGGCCCTTCCCCCCTCAATACTTTTATCCTTTGAGGTACTATTGAATCTAGCTGTTAGCGGAGCTAGTTCGAGCATAAGATTGAATAAACAGAGAATTTCGAAAGATATGATTTGTGCAAATCATATATCTTTTTAGAGACCAGATATTGAAATGGCGGGATCAAACTATTCATAAAATAAAATGAACTATCAAGCAAGCCCCATATTATAGTGGTTAACAAAAATTTTAGCCGACATCAAATTTACATTTCTTCATTTATTATTTTAATTTGATTTTTGTTTTCATTTAAATTTTAAATATAATAAAAAATTATATTAGAGTTATAATAATACTATGGGGCAAAACAAGTTAATTCATCCAGACTTTAATTCTTCATAAATGGCTTTTAGATTTTATATTAAATATATATTTTAATTCAAACGGATATAGAGCCTAAGTGTTGTTGCAACGTCACGATTCTCAGTTGGACCTCCCCACCTTTTTTATTAGTAGAAAAGACGCAAGATGATATTAAACCTGTCAAGCAGGGTTCTAGATTTCCCCTACAAAAAACCTCAGTGGTGTGTGAAACTGGTGAAGAAAAAGATATCAGTGCCTCCTTTACTCTGGAGTCTGAAACATTATGCTGATGGTGTCTATAATTGATTGTGAGCTTCGCCCAACTGACCTGTCTCCACCGTTAAAGGGAGTATCCCACTTATCAAGCTCACACCTCCCTGGCGATTTCAATCACTCCTCCTATCAGAGGGGGGGGTGCTAGGGTTTATAATGCTCGCGATCCAAGGGTCTCAACCCAATTTGAGGGACACTACAATCCCACTCCCGTTTTAGGACTCACACTTACTAAACTAGATCGCCTCCAGGGGAATGCGAAACGCAACCGAGGCAGAGAGTAATGGCGGACTAATTTCCCTATGCAGCAAAGCCGACTCTGGTGCCACGTCAAGGGTCCTAAATTTTAACTTTCTAATTTAATAATTATTCCGATTCAGCATAATAATTTAAGAACTTTATATCCATGCAAACTTTTGTGTTGGAGCGCTCAGTCCAAAGTTATAAGTGATTTGATAGAATATTTATTTGACATACTTAATTACTGAGAGGTAGTGTTGAGATGATTATAGAAGAAAGTCCTATTAGATTTTGATAAGTTATCAAACTAGCTGCATATCAAGTAGGTGAATCTGTGATTTAAATTACCTTGAAGTTGTAAATATTAAACACCCAGCCAATGGCACATTTTAACTTACAATTTCAAATATATTTATTTGCTAAATACAATTAGTGAACAGTTAGCTGCAGAAACCTTAAATCAAAATCTCTTTATGAGCTTTAATTTATGATATAGTCTGGTTTATTGGATGAGGCGGCTTAATTAAATAAAAAGTATTATTAAACATAAAACAACAGTACATACCTGCTCATGAAAGATAGACTACGAAAGACGAAAATCGACGAAGAGAACAGCAAGCTTATCGAAATTGACTACTTCAGACGTACCTCCCAGAAGATCCAGCACCAGAAAGTCACTAAAACAATCACCCAAAAAGGAATGTCGTAGTGAGTGCCACTGTTTACTATGAAGATGGACCAGACTATGATGTAAAGATAGGAATGAATTCAAACGAGCTCCAAGGCCTGCCAACAAGAGTAACGGTGGACATTCCTTTGATCGCCATGAGATCTTTGACGACCTCCAACGATTACTCCAGGATAGCCATTCTCTAAGGGTTGGTACTACCTGTGGATGCCCTCCGAGTGAACATGAAGCATGCGCAGGAGTCCATGGCGGAGATCAAGGGAGACTACTTTACATCCAGTTTGACAAATCTCGTACCTCCTTGCCCCAATGGCAACATCTACGTCCTTGGATGGGCCATGCTCACTATTGCCTTCTTCCTCATGTCACTAATTATTTATAGATGGGTTAAGTAAACATTTTGGCTGGTACTTGGTCTTTGTAAGTTAAATTCCAATATTTTCTACTGGATTTTATATATGATAGATGTTGGTTTAATTTTATCTCCACAATAATAAAGAGGAATTAAGCACATCTCAAATTCCTAGACGTTGATTTAAGGTTTGTACAGCTGACGGTTCACTTATTGTATAGAACCTATAATATTTTATAATTATAAAATATTTGAGTGGAATATGAAGAAGATGGATAAATATAAAATAATTTTAGTTTAAATTCTGTTAAAATATTTATTAGTTAATTTTGAGTTTGTATTTGTAAATTGAGAGTACTAAATTATATTTTGGTAAAATGAACTTTGCTTCTAACGACTTTGTAAACATTAATTTAATTTTGAGCATTTAAAGGGGTGGAGCTGCTGTACCAGTTTTCTCAAACCTAAAATAAATATCTAAAAAAAGGAAGCGTTAAGACAGAAGCAACTTTCTTAAACAGTTAAATTTAGTTTCTGACTAGTCCTTAAAAAAATAGTTATAATGATATTGAATGGAGTTAGTTGCTTAGAATATTCATCTTACCAAATAATCCATTAACTCTGAAAAGAATAAGGTCTATGCAGTCCTCTCGAAAAGCATAAACTTATAAACAATTAATGTAATATAAATGATTTTGAAGATTTAGTAGATTTATTTATATAATTTACAAATATATTTATAACCAAATAAAAAATTAATTAGTTTAATTTAAAAAAAAATATTATGAATACAATTGATTTAAATATCACACCTTTAATAGCATTAAGATTAAATAAATAATCGTCGAATTGTTAATCCTAATTAAGATACTGAATTAATCTTAATGTATAAAACCTAGATCGATTTAATTGTTATAAAAACTGAAGGGATAATAAATTACATCTGTTTATAGATTTGTAAGGAAATATATAGCAAATTATAATACAGAGTCCTAAACTTAAATATTTCTTTAAATATTATGAACTTATATTTTAAAGTGAAAGTCAATCTTGATTATTTAAAGAAATATTAAATTATTGGGCTAAGTGTAATTTTTTATGAATATGAATAAATATTAATTGATGGAAACAATAATCTCTTCATTTTTTACAATTTAATGCAAATAGTAAATTTTGATGGATCTAAATTTTGTTGGATTATATTAATTATAGTATAAATATAAATTGCTGATATAGATAAAATATTATAAATTCTACTATAGATATGGATAAATAATGAATAGTGGCTTTATTTTATCTTATTATTGCTGAGTTTTAAGTTTGGATAATATAAACTTTTTCATTACTGCTACCGTATGTATATTTTAAATTATTATAAAGCCTATAAAAGTCACGTGTAATTTAATAAAGTCTATCATATATTAAGAATTTAAACAATTAAATTAAATTAAAATATTAAATTAATTTTATAAATATAACTAAGAATATGATGGAAAATACAATTAAATTTTAAATTAAAGTGGATTTAAGTAGTGGAATTTTTAATTTACTAATTTAAGAAAATCTAGAACTTAAAATTGTAATTATTTTTAAATTGAACTCACATAATGAGAAATAAGTGGCACAAGTTTTTCATAGTTTGATATTTAAATAATATCTGGAAGGTGAGCAGAGGGAAGTTGATTAAGAAATATCTCATATTAATTTAGAATAGCCAAGAAAAAACAGAAGATTAGGGTAATTTTCTTTGATTTTAACAGCTAATAAAATGAATCTAGCTATTTTTAAATTTAAGAAATAGCTAATTTTTATATAATTGAGCTCTAAAGAACTAGCAATAACATCACTCAAAATACATCTAATAACAATGTAGATTTTTCAAAGTAATTCTAATAAAGAAAACTCAGTCCTTCCAAATTACCTTCTCATGAAATGATTGAAATTTAAAGTGAGAGTGACTTAAGGTTCTAATCTTAAGAAAGAAGGGATCCCATTCTTAATCAAGTCAAACATAAATCAAAAAAATAAAAACGAAATTCTTCATTCTCTGCATAGCGATAATAGGTATCTCACAGCAAGGAGAATTCATTTAGCAATAATCATTCAAATTAATAACATTAAACCTAAACATATATTAAAACAAACAAGTCTGTAATTAAATGAATTTATAATACAAATATACTTTGTTTAAGGAAAAGACTAATTCGTAGCAGAACCTTAAAAAATCAAATACTATGAACTCTTTTATATTTTTATTGCTAAAAATTAACGTTTTATAGCTAGTGGCTATATGAGGCAATTGCCTCTTTGTAGGCTTTACATTCGACAGTTTCTAATTACCAAGATCTATTGTATTGAATGTAATGTTCCAATAATATTGAAATGTGACATTATTAATTATCAAATTAAGGAATTAGTTTTAATGCAATCTTTCTGTGTGAAGATGATTAAAATAATAGATGAAGTTTACTTCTAATTTTAGCGACTTGAAAAAGAACATGCTACCAACCGCCTCTCCTTTTCTATTCTCTGCAGCCTTAAGCATTTTTTGAGTTTTAAACTGGAAATTCTTTGAACTTCAGTGGTATATTTGCGTTTATTTTGCTTTACTTTCTTTTTAGCGAAAGCTCTCATCTTAAATATTGATATGGTTACAATTTTAGTGGATATTAGAGCATGTGAGGTGGTAGTTGCCAAATTCTCCTTCAATAATAATCTTGCCAACACTTATGCAGCTTCAGTAAGAAACCTGCATATAATAATATTCTTCATACAGAATGAGTTAAAAAATATTTCAACAACTTCTTTAATTTTAATAATAAAAATACAAAAACCTTATATCTGGATATTTTTTATTCAAAATTTTAATATTAATGCTTTGAAAATTTATAATTTTATAAATAAATTTAGCTTAATAATTAGAAGCAGATTTGCGTGAGAATGAAATTTCAAATTAAATTATGAAGGACATAAATTAGTAATTCTAAATTGAATAGTTAAAAATACGCTAAGTTTCACGCAATTTTTTAATGATAAAATATTAGCTCAAACTATTTATTTGACAGTAAAATTATCTTTTTAAGTACTTTATATGACCTCGAGTTAGCTTTTCATTATCATAAAACATTTATCACTTGATATCTCTAATATATATTTTAAACTATAAATACATTTACCTTTCTCTCTAATTCAAATTGTTCTAATAGATAAAAGAGATAAAGCACCCATCGAGTCTACTCTTAGAGATTAAATTGACGATATTCAAAATTCAAACGTCTTCTTAGATTTTGATAATAAGCATTTTATAAATTTCGATATGCGTTAGAGCTTATATATAATAAAGAGCTAAACTTATCTAATGAGATCAATTTAAAAATAGTTTAGAGCATCAAACAATCCATTAGTATTCATATTAATCTCAACATATTTAAAAGCTCTTTTTTATATATACAATCTCATTTTTCATTTTTTTGAATTTAATATTGTTTATATAAAATGCAATTATCAAAGTATTATCTATTAAATCCTGAAATAATTTCTAAATTATCAATTTACTATTATAGTTCATTCACTTCCTTTATATTTTAAAGATGCTAAACAAATTTAAATTAGTTTTTTAGCTTTTATCCGTTCTTTACTTTTTATGTCTAATTTTTCATATGGTGTGACTCTACTTGTTGGTTACTCTGAAATCTAGTGAAGAGAATGAGCTTATTGATAAAAGTCTACTTCAACTTAGGGTTGGAACTAGTTCTCCAATTCTGCTAGTCCCTCTTTTCCTAATGCATAGATTACCTATCTTTTATCATTCAAGTAGTGTTGGAGACAGTCTTCAGTTTTCAAAAAGTAACTCTTAATTGTTGTGTATCATATCTTTATTATCGTACAGTTGTATTTAATACTATAGAAGGAATAAAGTTATTACACTAAAGAATTTAGAGCAAAATAATTTGGAAATACACCTTCTTCTTGCTTTATTCCGACTGAATATATAATTTATTCTACTTTTATTTCGTTATTATTTAAAGCAATGTCTGATTTCCTCCATCTCCAACTCCACCTTTAAAAAAAATAAAAAATTTGAAGTTAGCACGATAGCTTGGCCCAGCCAATCTGACGGCCATGACGACACCTCCGAGTTCAGCAGCACCCACACAGTTGCAGAAGCCAGCCTCCAAGCAGCCGAAGAAGGAGATGCAGCTTCTAGCTTCCTCGATCAACTTTAGCTCTCACCTCTGCTAGTCCGAAAGACCTCCCTAAGGTCTGTGAGAGAGATTAGCAGTCGGCTGCTTGGAGGCTGGCTTCTGCAACTGTGTGGGTGCTGCTGAACTCGGAGGTGTCGTCATGGCCGTCAGATTGGCTGGGCCAAGCTATCGTGCTAACTTCAAATTTTTTATTTTTTTTAAAGGTGGAGTTGGAGATGGAGGAAATCAGACATTGCTTTAAATAATAACGAAATAAAAGTAGAATAAATTATATATTCAGTCGGAATAAAGCAAGAAGAAGGTGTATTTCCAAATTATTTTGCTCTAAAATCTTTAGTATAATAACTTTATTCCTTAATTTATAAAAAAGACATTTTAAAATCTATAATATCCAAGATGCTATGGGAGAAATGTTTTATCAAGTTTGAGTCTGTTCGCGATTGCCTTCTTTGCGTAAAATTTTCCCCCTTTGCTATATTTATTATAAAAGTATTACCAATTATAAAAATTTGAGTTTTTGCCATACAGCTGGCAAAAAAAATTTAGGATATAAATATATTATGCTATTTGGAAATTTTTAATGAAAAACAAATACAAAGTAGGAGCCTATGATAAAAGAAAGGAAGACTTTGACAAACAGAAGGACTCCATGATTTTTTAAAGAATGATTTTTGAATTAATCTAATTTTTTATTTAGGAGGAGATGACAACCATGATTTATTGAAAAAATGAAGAGGTTGGATTGGCTGAGGATTAATTTCAGATTTGATTTGGAAAATTGATTAGAATAATTAAAAGTAATTCTCATAATATTTTACGTTCGATAATAACTCTGCAACCAGTAAGCAAGAATATATGCTTTATTCCTTTTTCGCTTTTATTAACTCTGGCAATTAACATCTATTTTAATCAATATTATATGTTTTAATTATCTTTGAGGTATACCATTAATTACAGATCCATTCTAAGATAAGAAGAGTCTATCTCCAATTAAACCTGTAGTATAAAATTACAGAAGGTAAGCAAGACACTTGTGACAGTACAGGTATCATAGGAGGAAATTGTGAGATTATTAATTCGTCTAATGCAAAATAGGTTTAAAGAAATAACTAGAGAAAGCTTAAACTAAGATTTAAAAAGTCATTCTATATCTGCGAAAGCATCAAATTCTCACAAAATCAGAGATAAAATATATTTGTATCGAAGTTAAAGATTATTAAAACGAAAGCAGCTTCAATACATCAATTCCAGCATAAAACAAGTACACGAGCACTGATCATCACTCATATTTGCTTAATAACTTCCAATATCTCCTCAATACCCTAACTAGTTCTGATATCTTTATAACTGTCTTCGAAAAACAATAGTTTCTTAACTTTCCGACCCTTCCACTCATTGCATTATTGATTACTAGAGAGCTTTTGTCTCTTCAATATCTGACTATATAATGATTGCCATTCTCATATCAAGGACAAGATATTTTCAATTCATTACTCCATTATTTATATATCCTCTCAGTAAAATAATATTCAATCTGAAAGCCTTCAAGCAGATTCAAATGAAGATCAAGAAAAGAGTATTTCTCCTTTTTAGGAATGGAATTCCCTTAAAAATAGTGTATCTTTTCTCCAAGCACTTTCCGTTACAGGATATATTCATGAGAACTTTCACTACATAATATACATATCCTTCTAGACTATACTCCAACTATATTTAACGATATTAAGAAAACTAGGCATTAATGTTGAGTAAATAATATTTGTTATATACTCACTGCTGTCGTTTCATTGGCTAGTTATATCTTTAACTTTGACATCTGAACTCTGCAAACTCATTAATAACTTTAATCTACTAATGGTATAGTTAATAAGTAGATGCACTTTTTTAATAAGTTTAATTGTTTCTTCTTCTCTAGTCAGGAAAGGTTCATCGCCTTCATCTGCTATGTTTAGTCTTTAAACACTTACTGCCTCCTTCACACTTTTTATTATTAAACAAATCTGTTGTAAGTCTGTCGTATTTCTACTTTGCTACTGCAAATTAATTTTTTAATGAAGTATTATAGGATGAAAACGAATGCAGAATCGGAGGTAAAAGATATTTTATAAAATTAACTAGTAAAGAAAAATTGTGTGATTTGAAGCTGATATATAAAATAGCTAAAAATAAACGACAAACAAGGCTTCCTCAAAGTTCAAGGAGCGCAGTGTTTTGGCTCTGCTCAAAGCACAATTGAGAGAGAGAGAGAGAATACAATGAGGATCAGTGAAATTTTGGGAATATGCTTAGAGAAGAGCCAAAACACTGGATCCTTGAACTTTGAGGAAGCCTTGTTTGTAGTGCATGTTTAGCTATTTTACATATCAACTTCAATTCACACAATTTTTCTTTACTTTGAATAAAATCCATATAATTAGATGGTTAACGTCTAGATAAATGAATTTTGATTAATATATCTAATAGTAATTAACAGCAATAGCAGTAATAATAACAACAGTAAAATAATTAAAGAAATATTTAAGATGAAGAAGATGAAGATTAGTTAGCCGAAGAATAGTTTGAAAATAAGGAAACGTTTCAATAATGGTAAACTTAATCCTGAGACAGTTAGGCTCTAAAGTACGCAATTTTCTTGGCAGTTATTTATCTAGACAAAATTTGAATTAATTTCTTTATACTTAGTCTTTTCCATATCTTTTAAAAATTTGTTAAATCCATTCTTACTTACTCTACCTATAACGAACTTCAATACTTTCAATGATCTAAGATAAGTATTGGCTTATGCGTATTTGAGAATAGTATCTCAAGGTTTTATAAAATAAACACTACTCCTATTCACTGCTTTATATTGCACTATAAGCTACAAATTAGATTTAATTCTTGAAGCTGCTTTTTATGGGGCATTCTCGTAAGCTAATACTGTAGATACATAATTAGACATTTTAATAATTGATAGTTCGAATATTCCAGAACCTTGATTATCACAACGTCGAAAACCTTGCCAGCCACAATGACAACGAAGAACATGAGCCGGCAACAAGGACCACTACCACCTTACATTCTTTATAATCTGTAAATCAGTAACACATATCGAGTTCAACCAAGTTAACACTTAAATGGCATTAGCCACTCGAAAGCACATAAAAAATAATCATCTAAATTATGGTAGTTATACAAGAGTAACAAACCAAATTTATTAAAAGTACATTTATAAATATTTTAATCACACCTAAACAATAAAATTAATAATGCCAGCTCAAACCTAACCCATTCCATTTTAAATAAACAAATATGCAATACCATATACTGATTCTATCAATGTATATACCAGATACCGTGCCAATATTACTCCCAGACTCTACCATTATTGCCTTCTCACTACTCATTATTCTTCTAGCTGTTTGGCTTATGAAAGCACAAAATTTACTTTCTAAATTTATTAACAGAATGTTTCTTGCCTTAAGCAGAGAAAGAGAAATCAC
Source organism: Tetmemena sp. SeJ-2015 (assembly GCA_027382625.1). NCBI lineage: Eukaryota > Ciliophora > Spirotrichea > Sporadotrichida > Oxytrichidae > Tetmemena > Tetmemena sp. SeJ-2015. The sequence continues at coordinate 31,653 of JAJKFJ010020690.1, read as the reverse complement.
TACAAAATAATTATACTGAATAAGTGGTCTATATGTAGTTGCTCTTAACAGTCTAGGCTGTACAATCTTAATATATCATACGAAAATCGGTAGTCATCAAACTTTTAAATTAATCAACTTAATTACCTACGATTACATAGTCATCTTAGTTATTGTGCTTCCTCCCGAGCACCTCAAACCTGAAGCAACTTGGACGATCTTATCGTTGAGGTCATATAAAGCTTGAGGCTTCTATGAGGCTAACCTAAGAGCCTCTCTTATTTTATTGCTTCTCATTCTTATTTTAGTCATAGCTATCATTTCCAAATTTGTTCCTTTAAATCTTACAAAGTATGTCTCAAGGATGTGTAGAAGCACATACCCTATTCTCCGCAACTCTTCTCCATCACTTAATCTCTTAAGATTTTTTCCTAAACAATTTTCTCAACCAATTTGTAGCTCTATTATTTCATTTTTTGTATTCCCAACATAATATTTCAATTTGTTACCAAAAAGAATAGAAAGTCTTAATATTGGACCAATTAAATATAAATTTACTAGATCTATTCGTCGCTAATTGTAGGATAGAAATGGTTAAAGCCAGTTCTCTTTCATGGAGAATCCATAATGATTAGTCGAAAAGGATGCTCTTTTGAGCTGCAATCTCAATAATTCTTTCCTGTTCTTGGACTTCAAGATTATAGCCAATCTGTAAGAAATCTTTCATTTGGACAAACACTGCGTAGTAGGTACACCGTTCTCTGCGAGGTTGATAGAAGTTAGTCTATAATGTAGATTTAAAGCCACAGTAGTCCTCATGCTCCTTCTTTCTTTATGATTTTTCTTGAAGAATCTCCATTTTATGTTCATTTTTAGCATGCTTCACCATAGAGAAAGGCTAATAAGGCTTCTTCTTGCAGTGAACACACCCTATTTTAGAGTAGTCTACTTTTTTTATTCTACTTGCTTTTTGAGGAAGTCTCATTAATCATTTCATTATGTGATACTTTTTTTTTAAAATAATAATTTTAGTTTAGCTAATTTGATTATAAGTCTGAATGATAAATTAAAAATTAAAATTTGATCACTATTTTATAGCTTAAAGTAATTTCTTTATAATTATATTTGAGATTTAAATTTAATTTAAATGGTTACATAGGATATAATATCGTTATTCTTAACTAGTACGATAAGTGCTGGTTTTGAAAATGATTTATAATTTACATTCCTAAAATTTTACTTTACTTTACTTTACTTTACTTTAATTTAAATGGAAGAGCTGCTAGAGCAAATGATAGTGGTTGCAAGGTATGGAGATTGTAAGAGCATTGAACCACGCCTGAGATTTCTCCTAAAAATAGCTGATGCTACTAAATTAAGAAAATTCTACAGAGTTCAGAGTAGACTTTAGTGAATTGCCAAAGGACCTTTATTTGATCTTTAATACTTTAAAATATTTTAGTGAATAAGAGCTCAAGGCAGAAAATTCTTTCTAGAGAGGATCTTAACTTCCTCATTAAATAGGATGAACTAAGGAGGATAGCAGGATTAACCCTAGCTCAGCAAGTGTTTCTACCGCTTATTTTAAGACAAAATGCTCACTGATCTCAGAGACTTAGCTGCAAAGAAGTCTACCAGAAATGGATAAAAAATTTAAGGCATCAATCCAAGGCTGAAGAATGGTTCTTTTTCTGTTGAAGTCCTTCAGATATGTCACTAATTGGAAGAAATAATATCGCATGAGGGGCTAAAATATTGAGATGAAGATAGTCTTAACTGCCTAGATGACCAAAGGTATGGTTGCTGTTATTACTGATTATTAATCTTTTTTTGTTCATTCTGACTCGCGATTATTCAATAAATTAAGAATCAATGAGGAACTTCTTATGATACTTATTTGATGAGAATCAAGGGCAGTAAATAGCTATAACTTTTGACAATTTGAGTGTGCACCACAGCCGTAAGGTAGAAGCCTACTGCAAATTAAACGACATTTTCCTCTTATTCATGATCCTTACAGTCCAGAATGGAACTCTATCGAGATAGTCTTTTCAGCAGTCAAGAATAAATTCAAGAAGAGCAGACTCAAGTCATTTAAAAGCGAGAAGAAATTTGATTATAAAACTGAAATTGATGTTAAAGTTAAACAAATTTAAATTTTTAATAAAATAATGAAATATGTTCTATCAGCGAAGCCATCTCTACGTCTCCCCTTCGTTGAATAGCATTTGAGATGAAGAACGGATTAGTAGACTAAACTGGCTAGCTGAAGCCGATAAGAGGAATTATTTACTCTGTGAACCTCTTAAAAGAAACAGCAAGATCTTGCTTGACCTCTGCTTTCTTGGCTTGCTGACCATACTTGAGAAAATTAGTTTGCATATCTAAAATAATATGAATGTACGACTAATTTTACTTGACAAGAAGGGAACTTCCGTGAGCTTCTTGTCCAAGCTCTCGGAGATGAAGATGAATTATTTTTTTATAATCTTGAGCAGGATCGTTCCTTAGACTAGTTGCATAGTAAACAATCCTCTCCAAGTAGTCAAGCTCCTTGCTGTTGATTACATTAAAGTAAAAGATTTGATAAATGAGTTTCCCATCCTAAGTCAAGTATTGCAAGAGTTTCATGATCTTTTGATCTTGTGGAACGTAGTTGTATATTGTCATAACACATATTTTATTTAATTTGGAACCATATTAATTTTAATTTACTCCACGAGAGGAACTCCTTCTCGCTTCATAAGACTTTTGTTAATAATATTATAAATAGCGTCTATTTGAGGCAATAATTTGGCTTCATGGAAGATTAAGAGAGTGGAGTCTAAGTTATTGAGGTACACGAAAATGTCTTTTTAGATATAAATCTTAATACTAGTTCAGTCTAATCTATCTTTAGTAAGACTCTTTTTAAGAGCTGTTAGCCTCTGCTTGAATTAAATTTCTCTTTAGTTCGATTTATTCTAATTTATGATTTCTTTATAGTTATTAAATTCTATATTTCCTAGGTGACTTTAATATAGTAAAATGATTAGGTTATAAAATTAGTTAAATTTGTCAAAAGTAATAGTAAATAGAAAATAAAATCCTTTTTAATTAATTAAATTTGTGATCTGTGTAGAATAGTGTCTTTTTGACAAAAAGCCACATTTAGACACTTGCTTTGCATAAGTAATAAGCACTATAATTTTCAAAGTTAAAATAAAACATCCAATTTCATAATTAATTTTCAATTTTCGAATTTATAATTCACACTTAAATTTTAATTGGAGAGATTAAATAGAGTAATAAAATGTCTGAAGAAGACAGCGCCTTTATGACTCCAGAAAGTAAAATAAGAAGGCACTGAAAGCTTGGCAGCCATGAAAATTTATTGCATGGAGCTACTGGATATATGAACACGAGTTCTCTGTCTGACACTTACAATTTAGAAGAAGCTCCAACAATCAACTAGAAAGAAAAGATAGCTACTTTAATTCAGACAGCACGGAGAGGAAATTTGAAAAGCTCCGAATGGAAGGACGACTTTCGCTCTTACCTGAGCTCAATTCCTGCTTCTTTAAAATATCTAAGGTTTTATTTCTCTTCATAGATGTGAACAAGTTGATAAGCGACTAATAAGAGCTATTCGAGTTAGCCTCTTTACATAAAGTTATTAGGATCATTAAAACTGAGTGATAGAAAGCGAAGAGAACATTGAAAAGGAAGTACAAACTAAAAGGAGAGAAATCATATGACATCCTACATAGAAAACTTTACTAAGATAATTTATTGACAATTGAGACAGCCAACACACTAAGACACGAGCAGCCAGACTCAATGTGCTCTAAAAAGGACAGCTGTTATAAGGAAACTTTTGTAAAACTACGATCAGCTTGATGTGAAGTCATAAGACTTAACTCTTCAAGTGCTGCTATAAAGTAGTTTGTTTAGCGAACAATTTGAAATGACACTTAACGTCAATCTCATGAACTTATTGATGCGCAAATTCAAAGCATCTTTGCAAGGACAAAAAGATCGAGGCCAATGATAAGCTTCTGGAAGACCTATCCTTCTCTTTTTAAAACAGGTGCTTCTTAGATTATTCAAGAGCCATCCTAAAATTCTTGAAGAAGGATATCTCTCCTTGCTATTGCTACCAGAGATGAGTTAGTGCACTGATTATAGCTTCTTTTTTGTAAAGCGATACAAGTTCATGCAAATGTATATTGAATTTATTCTCGCTCCACGTCTAGGAAAAAATATTCTCTCAGTGTTGGGTTTCTTCTCTTAAGTCTCAAGTATAGAGTAGAAAGAATCAGAACTCTTATACTGCAAGACTAATTTTAATTAACTTAAAAGAGCACTAGTTCATAAAGAATTGAGCACTCAGTTAGCCAAAGTCATTTCAAATCAATCTATATCTGCAATGCCATAAGACTATAGATTTCTTGGAGAAAACTCCGAACTTCACGCCATTAGACATTGCAAGCATTCTGAAAAGGGTAGACATCGATAGAGACCCAAGGCCTCTTCTGCAAAGACTTCATGACTCTATAGCTTAGCGGCATATCGTAGTGTACAAATATAAATAAATAAAACTTGGCCTTAGTTAGCTACTTCTTATGCATAAAATATTGAAGTGATTTCAAGGCGAAGAATTGAAGTAAATACTTTGTAAATGCACTGATAGTGACTTGCTTTGGTGAAGGAGAGATATAGTAAAAGCCCTCAATAGTTTCAACTTATTGGAAGAAACGCCAGAATATCAATGCAAGCAACAAGAATATTGTACTTAAAGGAGGACCTAGATCAAATGAAACAAAATTACTAAAATAACACTATCCCGGCTTCATATACTCCGAATACTATGTTGTACTAGCTTGTAAGTGCGCCTGACTACAAAATAAAAAAATACTCTGCGATCTACTCCCAGGTTCGGGAAAGACATGAATTAGAACACTTCTTGCACTAAGATTGATAGAATAAAAGATAGAGCTCTTAGTTGATGTCTCAAACGAGGTCTTTAGAACTCAAACTTTCGATAAAATTGGAGTTTTAAATTATGGGATTCAAATATTCTCAGCATAGAAGTATTATGAGTTCAAATTTGAGAGTGAAGCTGTAATAATTGATAAGTATGATAAGAACTTTAAAGTTTATTTATTTCATGTGAGAGAGATCATGCTTGCTTGATGGCCTCTGTAAATAGAGTGAACAAAATCAACGAATGAAAAGCCACTTAATGAAAATTTTACAGAAATCTTTAATCATCATGTAGAGATCAAATTCTAGATATTCCTAGAGATTTTTCAAATGAAATCGAGTCTCCTAAAGTTACCTCAAGAATTAAAATAAAACTCAACTTTTTTTTATAATAGATTAGCTTTTAAAAATAAATTTTCTTTCATTAGCTTTAGGGAAATAAGTAATTTAAATATTTCCGTTGCTAGGATGATCAAAGTCAAAGAGCAAAAAGAAATGTAAATATACGGACTTTACATCATTATCTTAATCCCTCTACTAAAAATTTAAATTAACATGCAGAGTTCCAAGTCCATTTATCTTCAGCTTCCTCTAAAATGTCAAAATCAACAACTATAATCTGACATCTATTATTAAGAGTGACTTTATGTTAATTAACTAAAATAATTTGCTTCACTTGATTAATCACTCAAAGATTAAAATACTTCCATTAATGACATATTTAATATCTTCATATTGAGGCCAGAAATTTCTTCTCCTGATTAGCATTTGATATAGTTAAATGTTGAGGCATATTAGGGGATTCGAGTCCATTGATAAAGAGAAAAATTGATTTAGTAGTTTAAATAAAAAAAAAATATGATAAAGATTGGAAAGAAGTTTGATTGTAGAGTCTCACGTAAGCAATTTATTATGAATAGACAAGTAATAATTATTAATTCATCTAGAGTCAAGGCATCTGGGTGGCTTTAAACTTCATCTATGAATGAGAAACACTGTTCATAAATTGTTGCTGCTATACCTCTAAGCTAATAAAGGTGCGCCTTAATCTCAAAAAATAATTTAAGATATTAAGTGAGATGTTTAACGAAGGTGAGACTTGAAAAGTATGCCTCTGAGACTTAATTGAGAGGGACTTCCTCTATTTTAAAGATATGCCTTTAAAATGAGAATAATTTTTGCAAGCTAGTTACAAATCGTAAAGATATTTAGGCCTTCTTAAAAACAAATTATAATCGGCCCTGTAACATAAAAACAGAGGAGAATTTTAATGAGAATGGCCAAAGGCAGGACAGTCAGTGCAATACTCTTTTTTTTAGCCAATGTAAAGAAAAATATCATATCACAAATACTCTCTAAATAGCTTCTTTTAGCTAGGAATAAAAAGAGAGATATTAAGTGAGATATAAAAATTAGTTCCTTTATCTTGAAAAAATGATCTAAACACTTATAGTTAAGGAATCTATATTATGTAATAAAGTGTAGAAGTATTCAAAGACATTAAATAATTTGATATTATAACGAGAACTTAATTCAATAGCATATTCTTCCTTCTTTCAAAGTTATAGCTCTTTAAGCAAGTAAAACAACCACTGACCAAATTCCTCAAGTTGATTTAAGACCATGTTTAAAATTGGAAATTCCTATAAATAAGAGTTACATTATTATGAGTTTGAATGCTAGAAGATTTAAATTGAAAGGATAACTCAGTGAGGACTTAAATTAAGCATTCTAAAATAGTAAGGTAATTTAAATAAATTTAAATAGATGTAGACTATCACATTCTCAGATCTTTAAAATTAAATATGTTAATTTAATTCACAGTTAAATAATAGATTATGATCGACTCAATTCTGTGGGTAATTAGTATATTGGATGAATAGGAATGCAGAATTGGAGGTAATATATACTTAAGGTAAATTAACTAGTAGACTTTGATTTAAGACCTGACCTGATGTTCTTATCGTTATTTACTTGATGAGTCATTTTTTTATACCAAAGTTCAAATTCTACAGGTAAAATTCTATTTTTGAATTTTATTCTGATAAATATTTCTAGCAGCTGTAGCAATAACAACAGTAATAACAGCATTAGTAATAGTAAAAATAACTAAAGATTTATTTCAGATGAAGAAGATGAGGAAAATATATTAGAGATGTTTCAAAAAAGTGAGAATAAAACCTGATAGTGAGGGTCAAACGTAGAAAATAAAAGATCTAGACAGTTATTTTATCTAGAGATGTTTTTATGTTATTCTCTAAAACTGACACATATAAATCTCTTTTTTTAATTTCTCTAATCCATTCATATTTTACCTATAATTAAAGTTTAATAATTGACTTTGAATGTAGTTAAAATCAAAGAAACTAACCAGAGAGATAAAATTAAAATCAGCTCCTTTTATCCCACTCAACCTCTATCATACAATGCAACTCACAAGATTATGCTATTTTCGTAATTGGAGAGAACGATCCCTTCATTTTGAGGACTCGCATCGATTAGTTACAAAGGAAACAGCAGCCATCTAAAGTCTTTCTTGATATATTTTCAGACTAAAGACTTACCTACTCAAAGGCTGCAAGAATTCTTGTATTAAGGATTTAGAGGTAAATATGATCACTCAAAGTTGGCGTAAAAATGGCTAAATGGCAGTTATGAGCCAATTATAAATCTGGAAGGAATGCTTCCTGTCTTGCTAAACCAAGAGTCTCATTACTTTTATCAAGGTATTGAAATAAAGAGATTATTTGAACCAATTGAAGCGCTGCCACTCCCTCTGTGAAATTTAGTTGCTCTTGATTTTCGGGCTGAGAGAGATCTAAGTTAGCAGCGTGGTCAAACTGGTTATTTGAATCTTCTCAATTAGAATTAAGAGGAGGAGGCTCAGCGCAGATAGAAGGAAACTTTAAGTTTATGGAAAGGTGGATATGCAAGTGGAGACATGACTATGCAAGTGGAGACATGTCGTCTACCTAGAAGAGGAGCAGTCACCAGAGAGCTACTTAGGCAATGATCGAATGCAATCACAGATCCCTCACACGCTAGACAAGTGAATTAAGTGATTGTTACTATCAATAAGATTAGTTTCTTTACAACATGGTCTTCGGGTAGCGGCAACCTCTATCACTTCCAACGATTCCTACTGATGATCACTCTTGGCCTAGAACCTCTCCATCTTACAAGAGCACCAAGGAGAACGAACTTATTCATAAATACAACATTATCGATACCTTGCTCCCTATAATTGAGCGCTCAATCCCATAAAACTCTTGTGTACAGTCTCGAAGCATGAATGGGGGCTACATATGATTAAAAAGATAGTCACATAAACAAACCCCATTCCTTCCGAGCATATACTTATTAAATCTAACTCTTCCTCAATTGCTTTAAATAATCTATAAGCATCGATTTTGTAGTTTAAAAGGCTTTAAGTTTTTTATTATTATTCTGCTTATTATTTATTGTCTGTCTACTAGATTTAATTATTCTCCGGTATTTAATTTTTAGTGGATACCAAGTTTTAAAAATGATGAATATATTATTCCTTATATTGAGAATTTTTATTTCACGCTCAACAAAATATATGTTCAATAAATAGGTTATGAAATTCTCATGACGATTGAATAATTTGAGATATAATAAGGCTTTTAGCCTCAGTGGATTAAAAAGAGAGTAAATTATTTGGGGATGATACCCGTGCTTGTAAGCATCCGTTTCATTAAATTAAAAAAATATAATAAATTCTATTTTTGTTAACTGTTTAATATATATTTATAACAATGTACTTGCAAATTCTGTTGAAGTAAGCTTGCAAGTTTGTGAGCAAAGACTTCAAGTAGATCTGCCTCGGTTTCCAAAACACTTCTCCGAAAAGAGGAAGGTTTACACTTTCATTTAATTATCTTGACTCAGCTGGATCCCTTCTTTTAAGTAACAAAAGCTAGATTATTATATCAAATTTATAAGATAAGTATAATTCAAATTTGATTTGCTCATTAGAAAATGGAGAGGGGAAGCATTAGTTTAATTAAGGGAAAGGATCAAAAGTCAAATAAGATCTAATCTTCGAAAGACTGAAGAATGTAACGATTAACTTACTTTCACTTTTAATAATGATGAATCAATTATATTCAATAGTCGTTTGATTAATTATGAAAAATATATTTTAATATATTTATTTAGAAATGGATGCTTCGAGTCCCATTTGCGATCTTTTACTCTTTTAACTAAATCAATTATTTAACTTAATATTTCAAAGATGAAATTAGAGTAATTTATAGAATTATAACTAGAATTATTGATATTAATAAACATGTACGCTCGCTATACGCTCTAATAATATAAGCATTTATATAATAATAATTATATATTAATTAAATAAGAATCCTAATAATAGGTAATACGGTTAGTGCATGAGTGTACTACTTATTGGAGGAAGTTTTCCCTTTTCATATGATTCTAAGACCCACAAAGTCTACAAAGAGTTCCTATTACTATACAAGAAATAAGACCTGGATTAGATTCGTAAATACTTGCTGGCTTTCAAGAGAGGAGGCCTGAGCTTCCTTTCAGTTCAAGTATACTACCTTTTAAAGATAAGATTGAGGACACTATGGAAACACTCAACCTCTGAGTATCTCAAACTAGAGGGCTAACTTGGTAACATAACTGGTCAAAGAAACTACGCCCTAACCCATTTAGATTCAATGTACGAAGAAGAGGAAGCTGAGTTTGACTGGTGAGCAAGAAGCCATGGGACGCTTGTGATTGCCATCAACTTTTACATCCATAACAACATGGAATAAGACAACAAATGGGTAACATCTACTTTCTCAGCCACTTAGTCATAATTTCAAAATACCATTCAACCGAACTACTAAACACAAAGTGACGATGATGAGTAGATGAAACAACTTGAAAACTTCAAGTTCGAATACAACCCTGAGATCTTGAACAAAGCTCCATTACCTTCTACCTTCCCCCATGCAAACCACCTATATAGTATCCTTCATATCAGAAAAAAAATATGGTTGGTAAAACTGGCCGGATTTCTTGAATAATTTAACCCGAGATCACTAGTTATGAAATGGTTCTTGATATGATAACTGAACTTAAAAAGGAAATCATAATTAGTTAACAACTCCTAATGGATTCAGTATAAGATGTGAACAGGAATGCAAAGAAGGATTGATGAAAAACTAACCAAATACAAAAACCTCAAACATGCTATTAGATCCACTCTCTAGATCAACAGTGGAACCACAGGTGAGAAAGTCATCCTAAACACTAAGGAGATACTCGACTACTTTATTCCTCCTGACATGGAAGATGACTTTCAACTAGACTGGGATATGATTAATGCTGAAATCATCCAGCCCATATACTTAAAACACCCTTCTTCATTCACAGAGTCAAAGAATACATGATAATTGAAGAACGGATGTTGCTTCCCATATGAATCTCTTAAACAGGCACTCCGACGATTCTGAAACATACAAGTCTATAATGAACAAAAGACTTAGATTCCTCTAAATTGAATACGTAACCGAGACCACGGGACAGACAACTTGGAATGGAAAAGAATATGGTTAGAACATTACTACACATCAGGCTCTCTTCTGCTAGACCGAAGTAAATTGACGCTGTTAGAAGCATTCTTAGTGACATACTCTTTGCGATGAATGACATAAAATTCAGTGGAGACCTCATGAGAACCTCTACCAGAAACTAAACAATGCCTTGGCAAAAAAGAAAAATCACGACCAGAGTGAGAAAAACAACATTTTCTCCTTAAAGACAAACTTCACAACACCAGAAGGGAAAAGAAGGATGAAATGAGTGATTATTTAACTCGGGAGTGGCCTTATGGCTTCCAAAAATTTAACATATAACCCCGCGAGACATCCGCTTGTCTATAATGCGTTGTTATATAATAATTTTAATAGATTAATTAAAATACAGTACAAAGATGGAGCTCGCTTATTTAATCTATTGCCAAGAAACTTAATATCTATAAAGAAAAAATTATTAGGGAGGTAATAAATTGAATTAATATAAAAAATTTAAGTGATTTAATTTAAGATTCCATCTTTATCAAGAAAAGTTAATAAGAAATTAATTAAAGTTTATAAATTACTCGTTATTAATTAATTAAATGGGTAATTTATAATAAATTCATTCGAAATTATTATCTGAGATCGATTATTTCTTGTCTTAAATTCTAGGATGTCCTCATCTATAATTACTTTTGAATTTTTGATTTATGGATTTTATAGATTATGGAGCTAGAAATGCATGCGAAATATTACAGAGCAATCTGACTTATTTTAGATGTAATATTTATGACAGCAAAAATTGTCTGAGGCTTGTCTTAATTCATGCCTTTGGTCTTAATTATTTTTCAAAATTTCAAATTACAACGAGGCAATAGATTAATAATATATTTTACTACAATTCAAATGATTTTACCTAATAAATAAATAAAAGTCAAAGAGTAGTGCCATTGGGTAAATTGTTATATAACAGGGATTCAAGTCTCTTAAATTCTTAGGCATGTTAATAGGTTATTAAATAACTCGGAGAGTAGATGGTACTTCAAGAAAATTGTAAACTCTCAATTAAATATACTGCATCTAAATAAATAATTTATCTAAATAAGATGTCCATTACTGCTGAAACAAAAGTAAAAGATAGCAGTCTTGTGAATTATTTCAAGCATATTTAACTCCCTTATGAATTAGTCATCCTTTAAACTCACCTCATATATTTTTATAATTTAATTTTAATCTTTAAGAACTTTCATTTCTCAAGACTAAAGAGCTACAGACTACTTAGAATGAGTGATTTCAGCGACCGAAAGTTTGAAATGATAACAGCCGCTTTGGGTAAGTTTAAATTACCCAATAGTTACAAAGCAACTTAACAAGACTGAACAGAGGATATATATATATTGTTCTTTGGGTGTGTCTAGAGCAAGTAGAGTTGAAGGGAAGGCTGATTTGATAAGTCACTCACTCTCTTCACTAGAGATTAGTTAACTTTGCTTTCATAAAATCATTGAGCCTGGCCATCTCAAGTTTGATATGGGATTAGCTATGAGTGCATGATCCCATTGTGGCTATTGTAAAAACTATGAAAATAGACTTGCCAAACATTCTAGCCAGCCAACATTAATTCTATCTTTGTAATTTGAATTTTGTTCAAGAATATACAGCGAGGATATGCTATTTCAGAGGAGGGCGTTCTTCTTCGAGGTTGAAGCCTGCCATTCACAAGGTATTGTTTATTTGAAGCCATCCAGCCCTGCTCTTCATTGAAATAGAACTCAAAGGCAACTACTGTAGTCTATCTAGTGAGGAGGAAGTGACATTGATCTCATTCCAGATTTCAGAGAATAGTGAGGACCTTCACTGGATTTGCAGGGAGCTAACTTGCTTTTATTCACAATAAATAAATACAAATTTAATTAATTTAAAAATATAAGCAACTAAAATGTCAAGAATGCTTTTAGAGGGAGACCATTATCTCGGGAAAGGAGTAACTAAATTATCCTTTTTAAATTATGATATACAACAAAATTTGGTTTAAGAATCTATCCTTTACTTCGAAGAAGTTGAGGAGTTTGATGGGCTCGATAGCGTTGTCTTTGTTTTACTTGGCTATGTGGTTCACCTCCTTCAGCACCAAGACCACGACGACGTCCATGTTCTATTCCTACTGAAACAATATGAGTTGGCTGATTCTTACATCCATTATAGGTAGAATATGAATTGATTACGGCAAATTAAAAAAGAGATGTATAAGTTTAAGCATTAGGGAATAAATTAAAAAACATTTCTAGATTCATAACTGCTAGGATGTTTGATTACATATTTTTGAAATTAACTCCTTCAGATTTAATTTTGAATAATTTAAAATATCTCTTATTTATTTTTCAACTTTTCCTCTTTTTAAACTATTCTTCCACTAACTCAACTTCCTCATCATCTTCTTATTAATTATTCTTCCTATTATTTTTAGTTTTACTGCTGCTAAAGAGAGAGTTAAGTTAATTGAAACCGCGCAAAATAGATGAGTGAGAAATAGTAATTAATCGTTGAATGTTTTGGGGTAAATAATAATGAAATACATTTTCTTTGAGAACTAATTATTATTTGGCACCCTTCCAAATGACTAAACGAAGATGGGAAGGGAATGCCTCACATTATTTTTCTAAAATCTTTTTCGCCTAGCACTTGCTTCAAGTGCTGGAGAGATCTTATCTCATCCTTATTCTCCACTGATTGCTGGAGTGCCTCGATGAGGATCTTTGTGTTCCTCCTCTTGTAGACTACTTCGAGTAGTTTCTCTACATCGAAAAGCTGCTGCATCTAGAGCTTCTTCATGCCTTGAATGATCTAGCTCTTAGACTAGTTGCTAACCGCCATGTACACTGATTGAAGGATGCCTCTGGTCCTGGAGCTTCTACCTCGCATCTAATTAAATAACTGACTAATCAGAGTTGTATGTGCATTGAGCTCTCATCACCTTTGCGTGCCTGGGTCTGAAAGAAAGTCGTCCCGTTAAAATCCTACGTCCCCAAAAACAGTCAGCCAAGTACCTTCATCCGGGAAACTGAGCATTCCACTACTCCCGAGTGCCTTGCGTGAATTCTCACTCTGAACCCTCTGGTGTCAATAGTAACTCACACCTCGTTGAATTGTTCTTGAATCAATTCCCATCTACCGTTATCAAATATGCTTGTCCTGGTTGAAAATACTTAAAATCTTCTAACGTAAATTCATGTCTCCCATCGCAACAAAAAGATTGAACGTGAGCACGGATCAGAGATAAGCTTAGCGAAGAATCCTTCTCTATCTGCTTAATGGTGTTGTCCAACTCGCTCTGATTACTTTGAAATTTCAATGTCTTGCCTCCAAGCTCTTGCCTGAATATCCTGATACAAATTCAAAATTCACTTATGGAAGGAGAGAATTTAGTTATCCAGTGTCCCTGTTTAATTCGCGTCAAGGATTTCTTTCTATATGGCACCATTCCCAGATACGCAAGTACGCGCTAGGAATATAAAGTGGAGCATTTTGCAGTGTGTGTAGTCAGTACAACGTAACGTTCGACCGTATGTACCAAAAACACTGTTGTCCCCTTTAAAATAGACATTGAAAATGAGGCGACTTGTTTGTAGTGAGGTATACTAGATCAATAGCTTTTCAATTCACACTAAAAAAAATTATATTCTCACTGAGTGCTCTGCATCTCAACCTTTTTCCCCTAATTTCAGAACTAGTGCCCGCCACGCCGCAAGCCCTATCATAAAAGAGTAGTTCTACTACCCTGAATCAGAAATCACCCTCGTCCTCAAATTGATTTCCTAGTGGAAGTAGCTATCGCTAAGCCTAGGTTTTCAATATATCGTTAAGCACCAAGATGAGGACCTTCTTCCCTCGCTGCTTCCAGTACTCTGCTATCATGCTGATGATCCAGGTTTTCCCAGATGCAGTCGGAAGATGACACTGAATTGTACTGCTCGAGCAGCTAGCACCGATAGCTGCAAGAGTTGCTTGGTTATTATTTGTGTTTTATTATCACAAACATTTCCACTTTCCCGATATTTGCAATCAATTCTTCAAATCCTACGCCCTTCGCTTTTCAAAGTCAGTAATTGATCTCATCTTGGGTAACCGAATATGTTTTTACCTCTATTTCCTCTTAGGACACTTTCCCTATTCTAGGGCACGTCTTCCGAGGCTCTCAATATTGCGAACTTTTTTAAGGAAGACAAAATAATGATTATGATCTAATCGACATTTCGGTAATCTACTTATTTCTCATTTTTTCGAGAATTCTAATGTTCCGTCTAACTCACCAGTCCTATTCCGTAATACATCTAGCTACGGGATAGAACACTGTGAACTACTACTGCTTCTATTGTAGTATATTATGCTATGAAATAATAATGAGAGTTTGTAACCCGAGTGTGTTTTATTCGAGCCAAAGACATCGCTTCGAGGTGGGAGCTTTATATATTCGCTCCCTAAATGATGATGAGAGAGAACACGTATTGTTCTTCGACATAGCAAATCCTTAATCAAGCATATATGTAGTTGATCATCCATCAGTTTTATACGCTATCCATTTATACTGTTCATGAAGATCTCCTTCGTCAGAGTCCCAGCCACATCACACTTTGGGATATAACTCCATCAATCGAACAGAGACCTACCTCTAGATATTTTCTCGCAGGTCAGCAATTTATAAAGCTTCTCTTAGAACTATAAATATCCAGAAGCATCAGATGAATATTAATGCCAGGACCAGAGCGGTGAGAAAGGTATTCTTTCACACCATTCATCTCAGGGCTCAATCTCATTAAGCCAGCTCTAATTAGAAGACACCTCAATCACTAACTTGTTATGTCAGGAATGCAATGAAATTCAACTTGCAATTTATCAATACAAACTATCACAGTATATGCAAGGTGTTTTATTATACCTCTAACGAATCGAGGAAGATCGATGCCATGATTAAATTTCCCCGCACCGGCGCCAGTGTAAAAGAATCCACATCTATACCTGCAACCCGGGTAACTATACGTGCCTGAGATCATTAGCTAAAAATCCTCTGATTTGCAGGGCATCGCCTATAGCTTTTTTTTGAAGATGGTTCGTCGAGTTCAGAAATGGAGTAATTAGGTACTCAAAGTAGGGAGTATAATGGTAGACTCCCTATGCCTAATGTGGGGTTGACAACAGGGAAGATGGTCAGGGTCTTGCGACAGTCCTGAAAAGCAGATAGAATCGTACTATTGTTATATATTGCTTAAGATTAAAAAAGCAATCACGTATCACAAGACGTCGCTGCACATCCAGTTCGTAAACTCTCTAATAGAGTCTTATACCGCCCGAAGATCTTCTACGTTCCCGCCAAACTTTCCTGAAAAGCTTATCAAGCTTCTCTTACTCGAGACTAATTTCGGTCCCTCACTTGCCACATAAAGACATCCGAGCCTACGCAGTGGTCTCCTTTCGATAAATTTGTCAATTAATTGTTTTTTCGTTATAACCTATGAAAGATCTAGAGTCCATCGTCGGTCGATGACGGGTTCTCTGGTAGATTTGGTCACAATATGACAATTGAGACTCTGGTTAATCAAATATAGGGAAAAAATCACTTTATCATTTTCCACGTTATAAAAAGAGAAGAATAACTTTCCGAGAGAGTCCCATGAACCTTAATACTGGGTCTCTCTCCAACAAGCACCATTCCTCTTCTTATTTGTACCTCTCAGTATTTAGACAATTGGAAGAGAGAGTTTATAGACGTAATGTTCTTCATCCACGCGTTCTACTTCACATCAAACCCTGCAAGACCAGAGAGCAGTGACCTTCTACTTCCCAGCTTTGTATAACTTCTCGACTTCTAATGATAATTCAATACCTGAGATGGCTCAGTCATCACGAGCTGTTCTAGGACAGAAGTATTGTGAGAGCAAAGTGCTTTTTAGAAGAGATGATATATCCAATTCTCGAATAAATAAAAATATTCCTTCCATGCCCTAAGAACTTTGAATACCCTTTGTTGCACTTTTGAAAGTGAAGGACAGACGTTGCTTCATTCATCCTATCCTCTATCTCACTCTAGAACCTCTTTTTCCATGCTCTAAGAAATAATCATTATCGATTCTTAATGACTTTTCCCATGCCACTCTGTACTTCCCCAGACTTCAAATAAGCAGCCAACCAGAATTAATTTAGCCACCCTCGAACTTGTTTAAAGCGAACGCCTGCTGCTAGTTCCCCTTAGATAGTCACTGTCTTATCTTCATCCTCGCTACTCAACCCATCTTCATATCGTGGAGAAGGGATATCAATCACATGTGCGGAAGTTATTTTAAGTAATTCCCTGCGTCGTTCATTAGTAAAGTTAATGTATCACTCATATTGAGGTTAAAGAAGTAGCCCCTAAAAAAGAATTTCAGCGTATATCTGCAAAAATGCACTAAAAATGATCATCAAATCACAAATCCGTCAACTAGTGATGTACACAAATACATATTGCATCTAGACCCAACATCCATTATCAATGTTTCCCTAGAAGAATTCGTCCCCTAAGAATGATCCACACACGCAAAAAAGGGCCGTCCCCTAGCCACTCACCGAAAATATCACAAAAAAAAACACCTCGACAAAAACCACTCACAAAAAATTCACAATTTGATTAAATAACCTCACAATCCCACCTCCTCATGATATATATAAAATCCCACGACAAAAGCTAGAGAAAGATTACTCTCATGATTCTACCATCCGACAGAAAGCAATACTAAGTAAGTCCATCAAATCATCATATGAAATAATAGTAAAATGCAGGAGCAAAGGCTTTGACCTCCAATATAAGAATCATCCACACTGTGTATTTGTTTGTAAAAATAATAATAAAATGCACATTTCAATAACTATTACTTCAGCTAAATGACATATTATTGCGAGATATTAAATAGAATATAGCAAGTTGCAACTGAGTTGTTATGGCACGAAATTCTGATTTCCCGCCAAGTCCTCGCGCCCCAAATTCCCAAAATGACGAGCATTACTTGTTGATCCCCGTCATTTTTGCCCCGAAATTAGAAGGACGAGAGAACTTATCACACTCCACAACCTGGTTGGTGCTGAAGCCTCAAAGAAATCTCTGTTTCTTGGTCGCTTCCAGGTCGAGACGATGATCTCCTACACATACTTCACGAAAAGATAGGCGTAAGCAAATAAAATCATTGTGTTTCACACAACTTAAAATTATCCATTCTAAGATTAATGTCTACTACACTGAACTCACACATCGTGATCTCGTACATGATGGTCACACCGAGACTAGTGTCAAGGCTGATAGTCACTAATCTGCTTCCCAGCCCAAGCCGGGCGCCAGAAGGCCAAAGAGAGCACGTGGTCTGAGAAAATCCTCGGTCTGCGAGGTCATATGTATCGAATGGTGTCAGGCCTACACAAATATAGTAGAACTCTCAGTCCGACATGTGTTTAAGGGAAATCCTCGAGAGTTGATGCGAGAGGAAGTATGACTGAGGATGTCTTACAAGCGACGACCCATGGAAAAAATACCTGAGATATTCGCACAGCGCAAAATACGAAATACAGACTCCATATTACACATACTATACTTCTCATCACCGTATGTGCTAAAACCACCTTCTTCCTAGCCAGCACTATCCTTGCATTTCTCTACCCATGATTAACATACTAATTACTTCCACACACGCCGAGGACTGACACCTCCCGCCATGTCCAAAAACGATAGACACACTGCTACAGTATCGAAGTCTGTTACTATATATACTCACTCCTCCAGAATTATGAGATGCGATATCATCACACTACTATCCAACCCTTTACCTCTTCAACGTAGGAGAAATATAATATGTCAATACCTTAAACATATTTATGAGCAAAAGGAAAACAAACAGGAAAATCACTTGTTCGAAAAAAAAGTCCCCGAATTCGGAAGTCGAGATATGCACTTCCTCAGTCTCATGATATTCACCGAGTACAGCAAAGTAGTCTTCCTCGATATCAGCCAGCGACCATGCACGCAGAGCCTAAGATACCCAATCACCCAGACTCCCGACTTAGTCATCATTAATAGTTATATATTTCCAAGAACAATGCAAATGCCACTTAGAAGTTAACCGGTTGTTTCAGAATAGAGCGTGCAAGTCTCACCCGAAAGGCACAATCCTACGCAACCCAAATGATAGAACATGCAACTGATTTAGTATTCGCGGATATACAAAAGCTCATATCTGTAATCCTAATATAAAATCAAAGTCCACAAGGTAGGTTGTCCTAACTTTAATATACTCCTCTTCAAAGATGAGAGATTTCAACACTCGTGTGAATATTTAATACTTAAAGCCAGTGCGGTATTCCTCACACCATAACTAATAAATCTCTCACTGATGACACCACACTATTAATGCTCAACTTGTTAATGCTTACTCTCAGTCTTAATCAAGACGTGAATACGGTGTTTTTGACTGATTACAGGACGAGGCTGCCTTGCATTTATCTTTTAGACTCTTAGGCAATGAAAGCTCTATTCAGGCTATAATATATCTTTGTGTCAGAGTCTCACAAAATAATATCTGAGCAAAGAGAATAATTCTCTCACTCTCGATTATAATTACTAACGTTTGCTGATTACCTATATTGTTCGAGAAGCTGCGTGATTTGTCTCCGCACGCGCCATCCCAAATGCGCAGCACCGAGCCGTTCATTTTTTACCCAATAAATTAAAGTTGTGCGGAATACCGAGAGTTCTCCTCCAGAATCAGCGTGATGAGATGTCTCCTTGCGTGTGAATGGCGAAAATTCACTCAGTATTGTTCGCACAAATCATTATAAACACTAATGACTCTACACCCGTAATTCCAATACTTCACCATATGATTCACTCCTCTGACGTACTCCTCCAAGGATGAATCAGTCATGTGACAACACTCCTCACCTCGAGTGCTCAATACTCGAACGCACTCTCGTCATGCATATCCCGTCAAGTTATAAGAATATTCACTAATTAGGCCTGTTTGAGAGCATTATACGAGGATTTCTTTATCAAACTAAGCGACGGCCAAAGACTGTCCTAAGGGCTCCTCCTAGCTTATCTTGGACCGTCGTAATTTTGAAAGGTTCCTCTCATAATATAGCTCCCTCAAACCCTTTATACAGCATACTGAAAAGCAAATAGATCCATTCGAAAGTAAAACACTATTCACTTCTCAAAATCGAAAATGAGTGTATTTTCTCATGACTAATGTCCAACGTCGAGATCTGCTCTTATGGTTCTAGCACACACTGTGAGACTCAACATCTCTATTCCAAACATCACAAAAAGAAGGGCTATTTAGACTCATTGTTTTGAATTTGCCCGAGCTTCTTCAGTTACATTACTGTCTATACGGAGAATTTGCACTTTTCGCTTGCTAATCCCCATGATCAACAAGGGTAAATGAGATCTCAATCGAGAGATGGGTATTACACGTCAGTTGAAGTCGCAATTCGGGAGAGGTCAAGAGTCCACATTGTCGTTTCCTCAGACACACACAAAAAGCTTGCAATCACTGTAATCGAAAGTCAGCTCCGAGCAATACATACGACACAATCATGTGTGTTTCATCCTAGAAATTTTATGATTGTATCTCAATTTCTGGGGAATAAACACTACGGTAATTTGTTTTCCCTTCTACCACGAGCTCGAACCATACATATAATTATGTTAAGAGTTAGGCACAGCACCAAGTTGCCAGATCCTCTTATTGATTCTTCAGCCTATATGCTCCAAATGACCTCTAAGGCTGAGATATCTGCTTTGACACCTGGAGATAGGTTTTATCACTGAGACAGGAAGTTCCGGAAAGGACGAAATCACTATTTTTCGAAAATATAATATGTCATTCCTAGCAATGACCCGCATCTCCGGTACCAATCTTTCTAGTATCCATCATTTTACAAGGCTACTTTTTACAGTAAGTTAATCTTTGTAGACTCCTAGTATCACTCGCCTTCATCTCATACTTGAGATCTCGTGCAGTCTCTCATCTAATAAGCACCTTCTAGTACTAATTAACTCTCTCTAAGAGAATTAGGATGGAAACATAAGAGCCAGGGTATTTGTTTATGTACAGCACAGAGTTGATATTAGTGCGGGCATCAATCACATAATTTCAGAAAAAAATGCAGTCTCATCTCTTTTTCGATACATGAAAAAACTGAAAGAGTCGTGAATCAAAAAACATGCGTTACCTTGACAACTCTGTTCGCATGTGTTCACAATGAAATTATCTTCCGTAGTCCGATTTCCTCTCTGCGAAGCAACGTCTGTGGCGTCAAATGACTCATCTTGAAGTACAATTCGAAGACAATCCTTGAGCGTATCAGGTTGTTTTTGTAGATACCTTAATCATTTTTAAATTAGTGTGTTGTTTATTATTAATTTTATTGAGGTATCAGAATGAGCCAGAGTCTGAGGTCGATTGAAAGGACAGTCAATAAATGCAGCAAGGTTGTAGCCAGCATAGAGAGCATACTGTATTTCAATTACAAAATAAATACTATACACACACAAATTTCACTATTGCTAGCACAGGTTCGTCTCATTTCTTCCCGCCACGCGCCAATTATTCCCAACAAACGAGTTAGCAACTTTCACAAGAGTTAAGTTCTCTACTGTTCAATTAATTTATAGCACTCAATGTATATATAAAGATGAGTAAAATGAGCCAAAATGAGTCAATATGAACTCAAGGTTGAGTCAAATTGTTTATACAAGCATTCAGAGCATAGATGACCCTTGGGAATAAAATCCATGGCAATAATATTCTCTCACAATCTTCTGAAATACAAATAACAAGCCTCCAAAAATAATAATGTTACCTTGTGCAGAGTAATATATAAATGTTTGCACTTCTCTAAAATTATCACGCAAAGATAGATTGATGATAAATAGCAGAGAAAGATGAATCTCGATTATTTGATAAAACTCACGTCAGCAGCATGACTGCATACAAAATACTCAGTCTATACAAACCATCTAATATATTTCACCGGTCGCTATATATTTATAGTACACTCAAAAATTTAAGAGGAACTCCAAATTAGAGTAAATTTTTCAGTTAAGGAAGGCACACGCCGGAAACTACGCACAATAATTGCAAACATCAGTTCGGAAAGCTACGTACATAAATCTTACGACAATCGTTCGGAGCAAACTTCTAGTTGACACTAAATTAGCCCAGACTCTATGTGCACCGCGGCCAAACAGGATGGCGGCTCCCACATCAAAAAGATGACCGGAGACTCAAGACCAAAAAAGCCCCTTGAGATTGATAGCCTCCCTGCAAGAGAAGGGATAGCTGGCAAGTATTCACAGCTAGCTTGAATCATAAGATAGCAGACGCCAGCGCTCAGCCCAAATAAAGCGAGCAGTTAACATAGCTCAAGAATCAACGTGTTGTGAAAATAAATAGGATAAGAGCTTACCCAGAAGAAAGCAAGAATATTATTGTAGTGCCTCGTCATAATATTGCAGCTTAACCACGTCTTCACGAGTAGCACGAATCCATATCGCACCGTCCGCACTCAATTCTTAGCACATACGACATAGTGAAACCACTGTGCGAGTGAAGCTCTTCTGCTCAACCAGCAGGAGAACAATAGACTTAATGCAAAGAAGGCACGTATATAATTTTATTCGACGATCATTACACGCAATTATTATATATAATGTCAATATTAATTTATATATTCATGAATGAGAGAGAGTTCACTAAATATCAGGAGCACCTGGAGTGCTTGAAGTATCATGAGTATCAGAAATCAAGAAAAAATCATTCCTGCTTTAAAGTACGGAAGAAGTGCGGATGAATATAACTGATTGCTGTCACGAAAATATTAATAAACAAATAACAATCCTATAAATCGAAGCTCAATTTTATATATCTTAAAATATTAATCTGCCAATGCCTCATAATTTGTTTGCTCTACAGTCACGCCTGACCTCCAAATCTCTAACGTGGAGACAAACTCTGCCACATACCCTATCATTATAAGTAATCCTCACCTTCATTTTTAGACAGTGCTTAATTCCGGTATGATTATCAGTCAGAGATATAAATGCGGAAATAAATCCACTTAGATCTTATCCCATCGAGAAAGAATAAAAAGATTAATCCACTAAATTAGCATCTCCGTATAATATTCCCTTGTTCACTATCGACTACTCATTAAAGCAAATAAATCTTTTAAGTACTTCTCATTTCTCTGTATCTTATTTTCTACCATTCGCAATGCCATCTCAATTTTCACCGATTCAAACTTGAACTCTCTCTTATCTCTCATTGTGCGATACCTGCTAATCGATTTTAATATGGTATCCGAAGATATTATTTAATCTCTCAAAGAAAGAGTTAAGTTTTCTAGGTGAAGTAACCCTCGGGGCATAGCACAAATCAACTCAGAGAATATAGTACCCGTGTAACCCACGATATCTAAAGGATGCTTATGATATCAAGGAAAACTAATAACCATTCAGTTCCAATGCGTCTAACACACTACTCAATACTATACCCCTTCACTGCCAAAAATATGCAGTTGATTTTATCCTTCCCATATATTTTCTGAAATATATTTACTAAGTGTCCCTGAAACAAAATCACATGCAGGCTCACACAATTAAAAACACCCGATAGAAGACCGCTTCTATATCACCTTACTGTTTTTATTTTACTTAAGCCGAATAGATGCTGATATAAATATAACCCTCTATATAGTATATAGGTTGAGTCACTAAGCCATAGTATATATATATCAGGAAATATAACTCAATAACTATGAATTTGTCTATAAAATAATAATGTAGCAGATTTGTGCCCCTAAGCAAGGAGTAATGTTCCTACGTCCTCTAGAGTTTCCCCTCATAAGAATCTGTGATTCGCCCCTGCCATTGACCAGCACCGCAAAGGATTTACAACTGATCAAACTGTGTTAAT
Organism: Tetmemena sp. SeJ-2015; assembly: GCA_027382625.1. Classification (NCBI taxonomy): domain Eukaryota; phylum Ciliophora; class Spirotrichea; order Sporadotrichida; family Oxytrichidae; genus Tetmemena; species Tetmemena sp. SeJ-2015. The sequence goes on along the minus strand of JAJKFJ010020690.1, from coordinate 8,159 downwards.
ACTCTCTTGCTTGAGCACAACTAGTATTCCTCCAGTATGTCAACTTGCTGTAACCTGTATATCTGAAGTTTATTGCAAGCTCCTTAGAGGCTCTAGAAGACAACAAGTTCTAGAGGAAAAGATAATACAAAGTGATACAGTTGAAAGTGAATGATTTACAATGCACATGGGTATTTAATATAAAACTTTGAATCTCAGTCCCATTCTTCAGTGCATCTAATAAAGAGACGCCAACATCCGAACAATGCTAGGCTACTAAACTATATATAACAATCACCGTCAAAATGCTTACCTCAGCTTGTCTCTCTCCCACTAATGCAAATATCAATTGCGTCTCTGCTCCCCATCGTCCGCATCATTCCCTTAATTGCTTACAGTCGCTATCTATTTCGATCCTACACTCGAAGATCCACTAGATATCCACCGCTCTACACGAACACCCTCTAACCAAAGCACATCATTCCGACCTTACCACACCCCACTATTGTCAGCACCACATTTACAAAATGATGAAGCCAAATATTGATTATTATTGTCTGCCAATGATGATCCTTGACAAGTATTTGCTGTTAATTCTAATATATAACTTGAAAAAACACTCTGGCAATACGTCCCTTAGGCGCTACCATAATAATCCCTACTACAGAAAATAGAGCTAATAGACCCTCTACAGCATTAATTCTACCGTTGCTTTATCTTAACTGGAATGACTCTATTCACTCGCCATTTATAAAAATAGCAATATACTCTATTTGTACTACTCCCAAATATAAATGAAATCTCCTCTTCATGTATCACCACTAACTGCATACCTTCTGAATCTTAAATTAATGAGCAAATAATTCTATGATAGTCAAATGACGGATTAGTGTGGATTGCTCCAATTTGATAAAACGTTTAATATTTAGCGACTCGCTTCAACTTACAAACGTCCACCTGAAAGTATTAATTAATTCACAAAAAAATTGATAATTTCGAATTAAATTTAATGGCTAACAGTGGATGAGCATGAATACAACTGGCAATACTTTGATGGGAACATATTAAAATGAGATGATTATTGTGATGGTATCTACTAGGGCGTAAATGCAAGGCATACTGCTCATTAGTGGGAATACAAAGTGAAGGACATTTATTAGCCAATCAAGAATGAGGATTAATGGAAATAAGAGGAAAATGGCTCTAAAGTTATCTCTAATAGCTTAGACTGTTGCATCTATTTTAAACGCAAATTTTCAAGTGCAAATCTAAAAGTAAACTAAATGCGCATTCTAACTTTCATAAGAATTCCTACTTGTAATTGAAAAGCCTGTAGAATATAGACGTTTTATTTCACATTTTTCGAATTCGCTATAATGTATTCATATTTCACCCATATTAATTTAGAAAGTTAAAATAAAGGACCCATAGCATGGAACCAAAATTGGCTTGGCTGGGTCGGGAGACCAGCCAGTCTTTACTCAATACGCTTACTACCTTGCGTTTATCCCTCTAGAGGCGATCTAGTTTATTAATTAAAGGTAAAGTGTAGTGCATCTAATAAAGGGGTGCGTGGATTGTGGCTAACCCCATAGCCATGTGAGAATTAGACTACGTCCAAGGCTGTCGTCCGTTTGCCATAGATTAGTGACTTCCCATTGAAGGAGTTATGGGTCCCGAACTAAGAGCAAAGGCTACTGTCGAAATCCTAAAGGGAACCAGGCGGATTAGGTTTAAGAGTATGTTGCAGTAATACTTACAGACGCAGCCTGTGAAGGTATGCGTGTATGTGAACCCTGACCGCTTGTGAATGCACTAACCATTTTTTAACGCTGATAGCCTTAAATCATAGAGTCGTACTGATCTTGTCAATATCGTAAGCTTATTGCGGAGTTTTTCCTTTTACAATTTCTAAACAGCTCCGGATTCGAGGGTATTTTTGCGCGGTGGTGACGCCGACAAATTGAGATGTACTGAGAGTGAGAGCTGGTGGAAGAGTCAAGTACTACAAGAGATCCTCTCTCATCCCTAAATGAGAGCTGATCCTCATCACTTATTAAACTGACGTCGTGGGAAGGCACGTGCTTATTGAGCGGGTTTACACCTGTTATTATGTGTTTTAACTATGCCTTTTGTGGTTACTCTATAATTCTTAATAATTCCTCAAAATATTTCTCAGTTTAAAATTTAATGGTGAGGAGAGGTACACAGTCTCAACAGACTGACTCAATTATTTGGGCCTGATAATTACTAGATAAAACCATTTCACGATCAAAGGGTGCTGACTAAGTCTTTAGATCACTACTTAATTGCTGATATCACCAACTACTATATTTACTAGTTGACTACTGTCTGATTGTGAAATTTGATCTACATCACTGTCTCATTAAACCTATATTTATCTCCTGATAGACACTTAGCCCATGAACAGCTTTTATCGTTTCCTCATGCATTTAATTTAAAGAAGTAAAAACTATAAACTTGACTATTAAACTATATATAGATTGCTATGGCAATGCATTGACAAGCGTTTACCGTATTTAAGTAAAATACCATGATGTCTATCACAATATTTTGTTTGCTCTTTCACTCAGTAATCATTCTCTTTAATATAGCTGATAATTTGTGATATATGAAATTAATTTATGAATTAAATTAAAATGGAATAAATCAGCTGCTGTTAAAGTGTGTCCATATTACATAATTATTGCGTAATTAGATTCAGAGTAAAATTTTAAGAACTCTATACCCTTGCTTTTTCTATACGGAAGAGCTCAGTCAAAAGTTATAAGCGGCACAAGTTTTGCTGAAGAAGATATTTGGAGTTTTGGAAAAGTGAGCATCATATCTCGATGCTGAGAGAGGATGTGGTTATTATTATAGAATAAACTTATATTCATTTTTTATTGGCTGAAGATCAGGATTTGAATCTGTGATTTCATCTGATACGAAGTTTAAACTCTTAATTTATTAATTTAACTAATCCCAATTTTAATTAAATTTTTAAATATATTTTTTTATTTTTAATATATTATATTTTCTATTAATTAATTTGATTTTAAACTGTTCTATTCAGCCAAAATTTGAGGGTTTCAACCTAGCTTCATTATTTCCCCCTAAATAATCCTTGAATGCCTAACTATTGAGAGAGAAGTCTCTCTCAGTCAATGAGCTCTTGATGTCTTTATATTAGCTACTTTATTATCCTCCAAGTTTCCATATATTGAAGTCATCGATAGTTTTTTGAAGAAACGAATGCGCACATGAAAAGTAATTTCTAATTTCCAACTGAAAAAAATTTAAACTCAAGAGTTTTATCGATGCTTAATAAAGATGTATTTTTGAAAAGGAAACTTTGAAATAAATTTGAGATATGCGACAAAAAGAGTCTATTTTAACCAACAAACCTAAAATTGAATGACTATTCCCCGCTCAATTTTAGGAGTGAGCCTACTGTTTCCTAATATTCATTGACAAGTTATTCAAATCCATTTAATTTTATTCTTATGAGATAGTGTGCTAGATGTAGTGATTCTGAGAGCTGAAGCCTAAAATATCATTTTTATCATAGTTTCACTCATTATTATGAAAATATTGTTATTTGAATCAGTATTTTCGCTCTCTAAATGAGATTCTAGGCAGAGAAAGCAGTGCTTCTCACTCCATTAATAATTTATGATTTCTAATTTAAAATATAAAAACTTAATTATTTTAAAATTCAAGGATTAAGTCTATGAATAAATGAAATACATCTGAGGCTTTAATTGACGAAGTGCCTGCTTTAATTAATATTTGCATTTTAAATTATTGATGGATGACAGAGACCAGTACAAGCAGACTATTAAGTCCACGACCACCTAGACAGATGAAGAGAGCTTTATTGCTCAAGCATAGTCTAGCTTCTAGTGCCTAGACAAAGAAAATTAAAAAAAGAACTGATTACGCTCAACTATGCCAGTCTAAGCATGCTTTGGCTCAAACTGCGCATTCTCTAAAGCGATACTTTCCAAAACTTAGCCAAAAGTAATAAAAACTTGCATTTAGGAACACTCTAACTAAATTAGGCTACTTGCTGCCTGAAATATACTCAACACCTAGCTCCGATAATTCAACTTTCAAGAATAGGATAGCTAAAAACTCAATATCACAAATTAAAATGGCAGAGTGGCCAGAGAGATAATATATGTATGAACTCATCTGCATTCTAACAGGCACATACTATGTTTAAAAATAAGCATAATTCATAGTATAAATATCAACAATTAAATTTAAGAGTACAGCTACTTGTCTTTGCATTAAATTTATATTTCACACTGATTGCATTAATATTTATCGCTCTTGTCCTTTAAATTAGTTAAGAATTATTAAAAATTATTAGATTATAGAGTTAGGATTCCTAATGTCAGTCTTAAAAATTCTCTATTAAAAAAATCCTTTTTGAATTTTCTTAATTTAACTCTAGGAAGACTTAATTACTCTTTGTCTATTCTTAATTAAATTAATGAGATTTATTAAGTTAATGATTAAGCTTTTCTAAAAGTTTGATTAATTTCTTTTATCATTTATGGAAGATGATAAACCTTGCATTGAAACAACTGAGTCAAATAAAAAAGGAAACATTTTGAACTATAGAAGGAAATACAAATGAGTAAATCACAGCTCCATATTAGTTAACCTTAAAGAATCAGCTGTTTTAATATAGTTTACCTTATCTTTTGAATATGAAATAGAAAGTGAAAATAATTAGCCTTACAGAGAATGCAAAGTTAGATTTTAACACAGGAAAATTTAAGAGCCTTATTTGCAATGCTTTATTAGAGCTGGTTAGGCATTATTTATCGCTGTTTATTTAAATTAAATATGTCAAAAAACCCAAATTTTTAAAAGATAATTATTTAGGTTACCAAGGTTTATTTTTCCTAGGGTCTTAAAATTTCTCTTCATGATATAATAATTTTAATCTACTCTTGTCATGTATATGAAATAAAATTTGACGCAGTAAAGTTGCAAGATCGAACTTAAAGAGTTGTTTCATCTTTATTTTGATTGATTATGACTCTTATTTTGTATTTTTGAACAAGATCTTTAAGCTTAACAACTACATCTCCTGAGTAAGATCATCGATTCTGCATGCTCTAATACTCATTTTAAAAAATATGATTAGAAACTTCCTTTTTGACCAATAATTTTGCTTCAAAGAGATGTGTCTCGACAAAAAATCATAGATGGTATCTTAATTTTGTTGAGAGCTACTGTTGATTTGCCCAGACCAGCTTCTCTTTCAGACTCAAGACCAAACCCATTAAATTACCAACTTGGGCACTAGATTTATGTTGGTGATTTTAAATTATGCCTATATTATACGAAAATTTTTCCAGGCTTGAGTCCTTAGTGCCAATGCTGGACTATCTCAACTCTAAATATCAGCTATTTAAAACTTTCAAATTTATACTTATAATTATTAAATTTGAAATGGGCTGTGGGTTGATGATATCTTAAAAAAATGGAATCCTAGCCCCTTCCCCTTTAAAAAAATATCTAGGCTACAATGGCCCGCTCACTAAGTGGGGAAAGGCATAACTACAATTTTTATTTTTATAAATATCAAAAATTAATTTTTAAATAAGTATAGCACAAATGACATTGGATTTATACACCGCTATTAAGATTTCATTATTCTTCATTTAATTTTCATTTTCAAGATTTATTTTGCTAATACGTCAGTAAAACAGTAGATTTAAGTTGAAATTTTGGTAAACTATTATATATAATAATAATGCTAAATCAATATTTAAACTCTTCAATCTTATAAGTTATCCAACAACTTGCTAAATCATTTTTGCTAGATTAACAGCTACTGCTCCTTGCTTGGTATCTCTCTCTTCTCAATTCTAAAATTCATAACTATAGCTGAGAATTTAATAAAAAAAGAGAATTAAATAAATAATTAATTGCATATAAAATGCTTGTCAATTGAAATGTGAGTTTTTGGTTGAAATTATTATAGATAAGAATCCAATAGAAAATAGGCGAATTAAATTTGTAAATTAATTTTCTTTAATTAGTTTTCTAAACAAAGCAATACGAGATATAGAGCGAACTATTATTTACACTCGCACAAGCCCTGAACTGTGCAATGAAGTTTTTCTTCTTATATTTAATAAATATAGAGTATATAATTTTTCTGCACTTGATCATTCTAATAAATCCGAATCGTTATCTTTAAACATTATTAAATTTTTATTTTAATACTTACCTTAAAGTAGATGGACTTATAGTATTTTGATAGTTTCATTCTGCCTTTGAACTCTGAAACTATCATTTTCAAAATGTACACCACAAGGACTCTTTTGCTCCAAATATCTTCATTTAAAATTTTAGGTAGACCTACGAATGCATTTTAACAAGAGACAATATTGAGCTAAAGCCAAAAATAATCTCAATAAAGTTGTAATTAGACTAAAATTTTACTTACTACATTTCGAAGTCTCAGTATTCTAAGCCAATTCTTGTATGAAAATAAATTTCTCTAGCCTAGTTCATCCTCCTCTCATTCCATTAATTATAAAATTTATCATACTAAAGAATCTAAAGAAAATCGTGAGAGGTTATTGTTAGAAATACATATGATTGAGCTATTTGACTAGCTACTCCTAATATATTACGTTTTTAATTTGGTTACTTTGTTAAATTTAAATGTCTGCCTTAACAACCTCCACTACATCAACAACAAGGAGATCGAGAGAACAAACAAACTCAACACTACAACTCTAAAACTTAACTTTTTCAAAGCCAAGATCCAAGACAAGAAAGGTAACACTCACTACAATTAGCCACGCTTCTTTTATGGCAACTAAAATATATGAGCTAAAGAATTCAAGTTATGAACACTTTTGGCACTTTCGTAATGAGAAACATCTTCAATAACAACAAAAAGCCCAGAGTTAATATAATATTCAGAAGGAGTATACACTCAACTGCTAACACAAACAACCTAAGGATGACATTCAAACATACTACACAGAGCCTTGGCCTAAAGTGAGGGTCTTCACGGAGATCTGCATACCGCCTTCTCAAACCATAAATAAATAATTTAAGCTATATTTAATCAGTCAATTATTATATATCACTTTTTAAATTATTAAATAGGGATCCTATTAAACTTACTAGCGAGTGCGATGAGTGGCTAGCAGGGACCCAAACAGAGAACCTTAACAGAGATGTTAAAACTTAAAGCTCCACCTCAACCTAGACTCTAAGCTAGGAATAACAGAGCCAATAGACATCCTGCGATAATCTTCAAAGCGGATGTGGTTAATAAAACGTCTGAATCAGTAGACGTTAAAACCATTAACCTGGGAGCCCAAATGAGAAAGCTTACTCAAACCAACTTTTATGTCAACAATGAGATCAAAGAGATCAAGCGGAGCCTTGACCATATGAACATTGACTAGATAACTCGTAGTTTCATGAAAACTAAGGACAAACTATCGGGACTCAAAGCTACGATCGACAGAGGCTCTCTCCACAAACATTTCCTTGTTGCGGTAGAGATCATTGCTAAACTATGGCACATAACCATGAAAGCTTTTGAGGAATCTAAAAATCCGGAGAAATTCAAACCAGTCAGAGACGCGATGAAATGGGACACAATGTAGTTAACTACCTCAATCTTAATCACAACCTACCAGTTCCAATCCTCCATGGTAAACTCTTTGTTAAAAAAGGAAACCCAGTTTGAGAGGATCATTGCCGCCATTACTAAATAGGACACTCAACCTAACACTAGGTAATAGTAAAACCAGACCGGTATTCAACCTGACCAGAAATCTGACCAGAATTCCATTCTTACTGATAAAGAACTCTAAGATCTTGAGGGTAAGATTAAGGACAAGATCAAACTCCAAGTTGATAATATGAACTAGATTAGAAAACTCAATGAACAATTTGGAGATAAAATTGAATTTGACCTCAAGACTAGTCTTAAACAAGCTTAAGTGGATGAAACCTACAAGAGAAAGAAAGATGGAACATATGACATTCTGGACTAAAAGTAAATCCAACAAGCCAAATATAAAGAACAAATTAAACAACAGTTTGCAACTGTTAACGGGAAATTCAGATGGCAAGACTTGGATGACGGAACTTAAGAGTTATTCAAGGACACCGACAAAGAATCA
>JAJKFJ010020689.1:0-28613 GCA_027382625.1 Tetmemena sp. SeJ-2015 | reverse complement strand
TGCTTTTTTCAATGCAAAATACTCGCCTTTGGCTAAACCCAGAAAGAGTCGCTGTTTCTCACATTGGAAAGCCACATGAAAGGTCACAAGTGCAGAAAAATTTAATATAATCTGAATTAAATTTTTTAGGCTGCAGCTTGTAAAAAAGGTCGGAGAAATCCTGAGTGCAAATAACTGAGAGAGAGAAAAGACAGATTGGAAGCTAAGCATGAAGAAATCTGCGGGACTCTGCGCTATGACGCGTGTGATGCAATTCTCTTTTTCTTCTGTAGGCGAAAGCCATGCATGCCTATGACATATATATATCTAAGTCAAGAAATTTAGCGATATTTTTTTAAAACCTTTAAAAAAAAAATTTTTTTTGAATTTTTAAATAATTATAAAATTTTAAAAATTTTTTTCGCGAAATCGCTCTTATTTATTTTCCATAACTTGGGAAAAACTTTTGTATTCCCCCAAATATTAGGTATATTTAAAGCCCTAACTTTGTATTATGTGAGATCGTAGAATATAAGTCTAATATGTTGATCATAGTTTGAGTAAGCAGCCGCGGTATGTATATTTTAAATTTTGGGGCTTTTTTCCCAAATTTTTTAAAATTTTTTTTTAAATTAAACTTTTTTTTGATTTTTAAATAATAAATAAGTATTTAATAAAATAGAGTTCTCAACTTCTTTGAGAAAAACTGCCGATCCAGAAAGAATAGGCTTATTGATTCTTTATTGCTAAATGGATCTAGGCAGTTCTTTATAAGTCTTATAAAAATTTAAAGCACCCTGCTATCCCACTCGATCTTCCTCTCTTTCGTCCGCCTCAAGAATCGAAACATTATTACTCATCTCTACTAAGTTAAAACACTTGAATATAACATTCGTGGATTTTAAGAAAGTTGATTTGGGTATTTTCAAATGAGTCATTGTTGTAAACGTTTTCATTAAAAGCGTCTTTAACAAGTTGTTATTTAGAGAGAATGGATCCAATTACAGTTTGCTGTTGACTCACTGGCCGACTAGAGAGCTGTTCCATTGCTACTCTCTTCATATTTAAATCATCATTTCGAATGATGTAATAAATTTGAATGCGCAGTGAAGAGAGACTTGGCCCCACTCTAAGCAGTAGATAATCTCGGATTGAAAGATTAAAGGCCGGCACTTGTCAATGCGCCTCTTGAGGTTGAATACAAAGTGTTTTCAGTAGGGAAAGATTATATAGATCCTCCTACTGGCAAACGAGATCACGTTAAGGAACCATTATGAATTTACTCATTCAACATCTTATCATTCTTGAATTAAATCTCTTATAGTTTTGGAGTTATGAAAAATTTCCTTTCCGATTTTTGCTTAAGTTCAGACTTGATTTTATTACAAAAATAAGCTCTTCAAAATTATATCAAACCAATTATTTATCTATTCTATCTAAAAGATCTTCTTTATTCATCCTTTGAAAAGGGGAGTTTGAAGCTCTAATATTGCTAGTCTATTTTTGATTGAGTATTCTTTTCTACATCTACTTCTGTTGGATATTTGTTTGATCTTCATTAATTTTTTCAAAATCTAGTTTCCTATATTTATAAATCTCTTTATTAAAATTAAGATGCGCATTTAAATTTATAATAAGAATATTTCTGAGGCATGACCCTCTTTTTGATAGCTTCTAGATCGCTTGCTGAATAATTTTTCTTCATCTAAAATTAATTTCTATTGCTTTCTTTTCCAGTGATTATAAATCAGCCCTCTTTAAACTTTTAAATTTAGCAACTTGAGCAATTAATAAAATCGAACTCTGAATCCACTTCGATTTCTTGCATTAAGCTTACTCAAATAAAATACAACTTGTCATACTTTTAAATAAAGATCTTTTTTTTTATCTAAGAAAGAGATTCATTTATGTAGAGAGGAGAGTTAGTAGTCATTTGGTTTGCATTTAACTTACAGATCTTAAATTCCAAACATTGATCATGCCATCTCGTTAGCCAGAGTAGAGCATCTAGTGCACATCGTCCCAAGCCATGCAATATTGTGGCTGTTTGGCCTTCAAAATCTTAATATCTCCTTCGTGAGCTTCATCATTTATGATGGGATTAACTGGCACAAACTGATTTCCATTATAGTACCAAGCTCGAATCAAAGAGTCATCTGTTGCTACCAAAAGCAAGTTGTTATAATCTTCAAGTCTTAAGTACACTAAAATTAATATTTCGAAGATAAATTAAAACTTACGCAAACTCATTACAATGATCTTCTTCTTAAATTGAGAGTAATTGAAGCCGCTTCCTTTTCCTCCTGTAGCCTAAATAAAAGCTAAATTTCTAAGAATCTTACAAGTTTGGCAGCATCTACACCACAATCAAGATCCTTGCAGCCTCTTTCTCCGTTCCTTGCATTTAGAAATTGAATAGTGTCTGATCTTTCTTCAACAATTGCAATCTTATCGAGCTCTGGTATGAAGACGGCCTTGTGTAAAGCTGTTCCCTTTCCTTCATCTTTAGCCTGATTATTTTAAAGTCCTGAATTAGCCTTCTTTACAGGTTTTTCTGCTGGCTATTTAGTTTCTGCAGTAGGATTTTATCCGTTAGCAGAATCTCCCTTCTGTTATTCACCCGGTTTGGTGTTAGTTTCAGCTTTGTTTGCAGCATTAGAGTTAGTGGGCTAGGCTTCTTAAGTCTAAGGCTTTGCATTAACTGAAGAGACTATTGAAGTACTCTTTGATCCTTGTAACTTATGTTTGTCCTTATCTCTTGGGGGAATAAATACTTCAACAATCTATTCAAATGCTAGCTGACATCGTTAGAGAAAAGCTCTTGATCTTTTCAACTGAGCCAATAGCCTAGGCTATCGATGTTCCTTCACCTTCATCTGCTCCACCTGAGGCGGCAGCTATACTTGACATGGCTTTGCCACCTCCACCTCCGCCACCTTTAGATCCACCCATCAAGCCACCAATTGATGAGGCTTTGGATATCAGATAGTTTGAAAAATCCTCCCATGATATCACCTTCTAGTCCAACAAGTCAATTTCTATAAAAGGTATTAAGAAACTATCTAACTTACCGTCATAAATGATTGACAAAATCTTCACAAGCTTTTACTACCTGTTTTCAGCTGATGGCTGCCATTACAGCAAATGGTTTTTCAAGCAACCGATGAACTATAATTGGAGTGAGATATGCAAACTATCTAAATGCTGTATAGAATAAAAGCTAATTTAATTTTCTCTTATAATAGGAACCTTAGCGAAACTCTCTCTTACCTAAGGCTTTGTGGTCTTGCCTGATCTGGAATCAAAGTCTCTCTTAAGAAAGTTAACTGTGAATGGATCGAAATGTTTAATGAGCTGATTAGTAACCATTTGATCCATTTCCCTCTGCTTTGAGAGGGTGGTCCTTGGAGAGAATATAAGATCAAATTTCTTCACAAACTGTTTGAACTCAACTGTGTGATACTGCACTTTCTTGAGAGGAGGAGGCATGTTAGAGGCGTTAGCTTTTGCTAACTCCGCTGCTTAGGCTAGCTTTTCTTATTCAAAAGAAGTTAACTCCCTTTGCATTTTTATGCAACTAATAAAATAAATTATTTGGTCTTCTTAGAAATTCAATATCTTGCTATTAGGATAATGATCTTCTGCTATCTAATCTCTTTCTTAGAAGAATTTTCTAATATCCTTATTTGTAGTCAAAACCAGTGGGATTCCTAGGCACAAGCACTGACATTCAATCAATCATGTAGCAGAATAAGCAAGCATAGCAACACTAACTTTAACTGCAAGCCAAGACCAACAAAAGCAAGGATCCTCTTGCATCTATGAAAATTTAAGTTTTAAATTTGGAATGAAAACCCCCAATCATAACATGGCAAGTGATTAGACGCCTTTAAAGCATGGGAGATAATCTCTTTGGAGGAGGGCTCCACCAAAATATTAACAAAGACAATTTTGGGCATAAGGATATAGTCACAGAGCTTTTGATGCTTCCCAAACTACCCAATATTTGGCCTCTTGTTCACTGGACAAAAAGGTTATTCTGTGGGATACTATCACAGGAGAGCAGAAAAGAGTTTACACTGAGCACACAATGGGAGTAGTGTTGTCACTTTAATTTTAATTTTTAAGTGTCTATGACTTTCAACAGCGAGCAATTTTATTTCAGCGCTGATTTGAACGATATCTAATATACCAGATGTATTTTATTTCATAAAAAATAAAAAATTAAGAATTTTGAATTTCTCAGCTTATTGAGTTTAAAATATTAGAAATATATTTAAGTTGAAATAGCATTATTTTATTATTTATTCAATTATTTAGATAACTCTCTGTGAAAATTATAAGAGATAAATCTGAAAAAATAATTATGTCGAATTTATTCATTTTATAAATTTAAATAAAAAATTAATTTTAATTGAATCTCGAACAGTAAGGCTAATTGAATGAAAGGAGCCATTTTTAATCTTAATCTGTTGTTTTAGAGATCAGGAAATGCAACAGCTAAGTCAAGATGTCGCTGTAAGTGGGATTGCTTATAAAAAGAAAAGAGGGTGTGGCCCCTTTAGATTATATAAATTTGAATCAGTAGCCTTTATTTCAGAATCTAATTAATATTGTAAAGATCAATTTTATAAAAATATTTTTAAAAATTAATTATGACATAAAGCGATTTTATTAAGGAATATAAAAAATATATTTTAATCTCTCTTTGAGCTAAGTTGATTAATTTTTATAAGTAAATAGAATTCATAAGATGAAGATAAAAATAAAAAGGACTTAATTAAATAGGTGAAAAAATCTTGATGTGGAAATTAATTTTAATTTAGTTTAAAATTTAAAGATGGAGGGCGAGCAGATCTCCTAAGTTAACTAGCAAGTTTAGTCACCATTTAAAAGTGCTAATTAAATATAATGCTCAGTTTGACAGCATCAGCTCACATGAATTGATGGGAAACCTGGACAAAGACTCGTTTGACGATACTGAGATGCAGGAACACAAACTCACGAAATCGCACTCAATCGAGTCATTAGGGGCATATCACCCTGATAATCAAAAAAAAACATTTTAACTCAATCTTTTATAACGAGGAAACCAAGAAGAAAATATAGGTCAAAATTTAAAAGAAATAGGCTATTGATTTAATAAAAAGTGGGTATTAAAATATAGTGATAGCCAAAAATGTAATTTCTGACTCACCTTATGTTTCAATTTTTGCGATCGAGTATTTTAAATGAAATTGATTTTCTTCTTTATAACTGTTTATTTGTTTAGTAAGATCTTATCAATCTTTATCAATTATATATTGCTTAGAACATGTGCATTTTTAGTAAAGAGTTCAACTGACCCTGAAAATGTTGGCAAATAAGTGCTTGAAATTATATGATCCTTAATTATAATCATTATAAAAATCCAAGAGACCTATACTGACTCAAATATTACTTTTATAAACCCTATAAATTTTATATTAAGAAAATTTGTTTTCCGAATAATTTCAGGGCTCTATTAGATGGATTTGACGAGTACTAGGACGTTGATGATATGGTTTGCAAAAGACTCGGCAAAGAAAACAAGTACCCCTACTTTTAAGATTATGAGAAGATTCAAGACATAAATGCAATCTATAAATAATAGTTTAATAAACTACTTTATAAATGCCTCTCATGTGATGTTTATAAAATAAATTACTCTTTTAAATGTTCCAAGTTACGAAAGCTTCAAAATTCGGTGCTAAGTTTGCAAGATAGCAGAGCTCTAAGCTCTAAAAATTAAATTACGAAACTTTCGATAGAGAAGAGTTCCTGAATAAAAATCCCAATTTTATCAATCACAATTTAGGTAAGTAAAATATTCATTGAATGAAAGGTTGGAGTTAGGCGATGGCAGTACAGGCTATCTCTCATTTTAGTAAGTTATATCTTTAAAGCTTCATGCCACAGCTAATCATAAATGCTTATCTTTACTATCTGCTACTCTTATACTTTATCTCGGCCTAATATCTAGATTGGCTTAAACTTTTTAATAGCACCATGCAAATCAGGGGCGAGATTCGAGAAAGGCCTGATGATATTAAATTCTCCATATTATATTTCATTTAAATGTTGATGTTTAAGTGAAGCCCTGGGAAGTGACATTGAAAAAGCTGTCTAAACTATTCTTCCTATCAAAGGAGGACATCGAGTCTTTGCTGATTCGTAACATGAGCTTTAATGGAAAGACTAAGAGCCTGTGGCTTGATAGGACAAAGATCATCTCTCACCTTAGAGATGTGGACATCAACCACACAAAGAGAAAGCTCACTCATATTAAGAGCAAGCTCATCATCCCACTCGCTTAACATTATTTCATCCTTTCTGCTTAAATTCGCCATGTTTGAAGAGGACTTTACTGACGAAGAACAGCTGCAAAAGCAAATGGTAACCTATGATGATATCTCCCCTGGCATTAGATTGTAATAGCTACAATTTTAATTTGAATAGAGCAGGAGACTAAGACCAGTTCACCTTCTCTGAAAAGAAAACCTCGTCGTGGTAGTCACATCAACTCACTCATCCTACAGAGCAAATGCTAACACTCGATATAACCATTGAGTAAGTAATTCATGATGGGAAAAGCCCTTAAATCGTAAATTTACTCCTGTTATTAATTTAGAAATAAAACCGCCACTTTATCACGCAATTAATTGCTTAAATCAATCATTATTTAGATTCCCCAAGGCTGAGTTAGCCATTGAGAAAGAAAACGGAGAAAGAGTAGTCTACTCTAAGTATATGAACTCAGACGATATGATTCTTCTAGTTAAAGATAAGTTTTCCAACTGGAGTGAACTTTCAAACACTAAAAATTAATTTGTTGTTAGAACTGGTATTGGACATTTTTGAGAAGAAGCTGGAGAACAAAGAGTTTTAACAAGACCCAGACAGAGAAAATGCCTTTGTCGTGTTTAGAGACGATAATTTGCACTAGATTGAAAAAGAGAATTACTTTGAGGCTCAGAAGAGACAGAACAACAAAAACCACTCGCTGGCCACGAAAATATTCCTCTCTCCATTCAAGCATATCTATCTGCTCTTTGAGTAAGTTTAGAGCATTTTAATTTGTCTATAGGAGTTTTAAATTCCATCTTCGTTGGGACTTAGACGAGCCCATTCTATTCAGCTACAAGTGCAAGATAGACGATCCAATGTGCTCTCTTGATTTAATGGCAGAGCTCAAGGCATAGAAAGTAGACCTCCTCAGACTGATAGAGTTTTAATTTATTTGTGCAATAGATTTTAAATAGCTGAAAACTCTCAGATGTACTATTCGGAGCTTAGCACCCTCTGGACCCTACACTACGACTTCAGAGGTGCACTCTAACTTGAACAGAGATCTGTAGTCTGACTTCTTCCTTGGCTCAAATGTTTATCTTATTTAGAATGTTAATTATATGGAAGAGAGGTCTAGAGGGAGGTCATTAGACTTTATAAATCAATTCATCAATGCTTATGTTTAAAAAATTTAATCAAAAATTCTTCTTTAGTGATGCCCTAATGCTTTTTATTAATTTTTTATTTATTTTAGGTGAATATTAATTTATTAGACTGAAGTTCAAGCAGCATAAATGGCTGGTGCTTGAAATGAAGACTCCTACTTTGACAGTGTTTAAGAACTTTGGAGGCGAAGAGGAAGAAAATAAACTTCATTTTTCAATTTTAAGCATCTTTACATCATCATAATTGTGATAATTATATGTATAGTTTAGCTCTGAGATAGGAAAACTATTTGATGAGGAGAAGATGCAGAGATTCAAACTCAAGACATCAGTGTTGAAGGAACTAGCTAGCACTAATCTCCAGGATTGGGAATTAAGAGCACTCCAGTATCTCAAAATCGATGCACCATAGCTTAGATTATAAATATTTTAAATAGTCATTCAAATTAATCCACCTCATTCAATATTTTTTCAACTTTCATTTAGAGATATAAAATACAATTTATGGCTAAGAAGTGGTTGCATGTTTTAAATTATTGTTACACAAATTAAGAAATGATTGATTAATGATTATGATCGGATTCTAGAGGACTTAATAAGGAAAAGGAGATATATTATGATGGCTTTATATAGCTTTGACTTAAGCTAGAATATCTAGTTAATAACTGCCATGAGTCATGATTTAGCAACATTCTAAATTGTTTTATTCTCTAAACGATATCAATTTAAGATTTTTAAGGCAGAATGTTTTATATCATATTATTATTGATTAAATCAAAGAGGAAATTGAACTAATACTAAATTTCAAATAAAATACGTAAACAAGGGTATGATCAGAATATAATAGTTTGGTGGTCTGCTGCTTACTCGATTTCAGTTGTTAGTTCCTAAAAGAGAGAATTGAGCCTTACGAACTCTGAGCAATGGGATATAATTTTTATTCATAGGCCAATTTAAACCTTAGTTGTTCTCTACTCACATCTCTCTATTTACTAATTTAAGAAATATAATTTTGAGGATAGATTCTCTTATATAATTTGCAAATAAGTTTTTCATTAAAAAACAGAACAGTAACCTAAATTATTGCTTGCTCCAAAAACTCTATTTATTTATGAAAAATAATCAACAGATCTCTATTTTACTATAAAATTAATCAATATAATTTATCAAGTCAATTGATAAGACTATCATTATTTTTTTAAAAATTCAACAAGATGAAAAGATAAAATAAAAAGATTAGATTTCTTAAGGCTAAATAATCTTCAATGGAAGTTAAGTAAACTACAGCAATAGATCTAAGAAACGATACAAAATAAACTAAATTCATCCCTTAAAGCTAGTTTTATATCTTAGAATAATAATCATTGCATAATCATTCAATCTAAAATGATTTTAGTTGATAAGGAAAGATCAAGTCAAAGTTTTAGTTTATGTTTACTTTCTAGTCAATTTGCAAAGTAGGAATGCTACAATAACTGGATTAGAATAGTTTTCTGGGGCTAAAAATAGCTAGACACTGAATGATGTTTTTCAATAAAATTCTTATAACTAGCATCTATAAATTTCACCTTGGCATAATGGCTAATCCGGATAAATTTTCATATATACTATTCTTAGATAGATGGGGAAAGTTTCGCTATCTTTTAAAAGTAGGAATCCTTCAGATTAGCCTTAGGCCTACTTAAATTCTCTAAAGTAAGAGAATACCAACTTTCCAAAACTTTTTACTAGCCTTCTCAACTTAGAAACAACTTAATGGACTTAAAAGCAACTTAAGATGACACATGATAAATTAAATAAGATATTTCATTTATTAAAATTAAATTTTAATGAATTCAAGATTTGACTTATAAAAGTACCTGCAACAAAAGCTATCTCGTACAGAAAGAGTTCTCTCCTTTCAAGGAGAGTGCTATCTTTGACAAACATACGCAGTTCATGATTAAAAGGCATGAACAGTTCAAGTCTAGAGAGAAGTATCTGCAGCAGTAAGTATCCTTATGAGACTAATTCTATACTTAGGAAATATCAATCAAAGAACGCGAATCAAGAATCTGGTGCAGATCCATTCAACATTCATGAGAAGAGTGCACTTACTGCAGAGGAACTGGAAAGACAAACTCAAAATGAGATTTTTGCGATTCATGGGGGCTCAAAGAGAGCCATTAACTTTATGAATTACTCTAACTATGGATTCAACCTGGTCAATAATTAGCCCCTAACGAGAAATGGACAAAATGCTATCACGATTGAATAATAAAGTCCTTAGCATAGGAAACAGGCTCAGTCTATGCTTGATGAAAGATTCTTAAGTAGGAGGATTGACTATTCTCCAGAGGCTATAAAGAAAATGATGAGAAATCAATACATTGAGAAATTTAAAGTTTGCTAATTCAATAATTATCTTACAATTTAAATAAGGGGATTAGTAGAGAGTTAACGGAATGACTTATGAAGAAATATCAAGAAGAGAAGTAAAAAATGTTGGAAAGAAGGAAGCTTTGATAAAACCATATCTACAAAAATATATAGATAGCGCATTTGAAACGAGCCTCGCTCAATAACTCAGCTTTTACAGGCAAATAAAATCTTGGAGCTGCGATTCCTCTAATCATAGAAAGATCGAAGTCTTAGAAGGAAAGTTTTTAAGTTTATTATACATTTGAATAATTTTAAGTGGTCCTCCTAATATTCCAAATAGAGATTAAACAAAAGGATTTTACTCAACTACAGTAGACTTAAAGAAGGTCTTATCACTCCATAGAAAAACAAATTCCGATATCTTCAAATCTAATAAACGAAGAAGGAAAAAATAGGGACTCACTCAAAAGGAAATCATAAAATGACGATAAAACTAGCTTAAACTTTGAGGAGATCTACTAAAACTTTATCAAGAGAAATAATAAAAGCTCAGTTGTTGTCAATAACCCGCACGATCATTCTTTTGAATATAAAATCAATTTATATTTTTTGGGATAATTATATAAAAAGGTAGAAGCCAGTTATCGGAGTGAAATCTAGCATAACATTTAATTGGAGATTGAATTCTTTTATTTGGTTGCATACAAGCCTTATAACTCATAAAGTTTAAAAACTTAGACATACGAGGAAGATTAAATCAAACAATCTAAAATTTTGAAAGTCATAACAAATCTTAAATTTAAGATTAGCATGCAAGAAGAAGGGGATTAAATCTCTTATTTGGGCAAGAAAATCTATAAAAAGGAGTTATTGAAAATTAGAATATAATTTGTTAGCTTTTATCTAAAACTAACTTACTTTCAAGAAATTTTTGCATTGTTTTTGGTTTATTTAGATAGATTTTTTCTCTCGAAATTTATAGCTTAATTTATTTGCTTTATTTAATTCCTCTTATTTTAATAGTTTACTAATGAAGATGCTTTTGTTTAAAATGAATGATGTGAATGAAGGACTACTACTCATCATTCCTGCAAAAAAGGAAAGTCTCCTCCTAGACTTTAACTTCTTCTGGTCGATAAAAGCTGACCAAACAAAATTTAGATTCTCTTTCTCGAAATGATAACTAAGTTTAAAACTAGAAAAATGAGGCAGATACTTATTAGCGCTCAGATTATACAGACCAGGTAGATAAAATGGTTTTTTTAAAAACAAAATATAAAATTATTATTTAAATGAGAAGCAAATCTGTGTTGTCAAATATCAACGGCAGATCATTGGATCGCATGAAGAAGATTTCAAAGCCATTGTTTGGCATCAATTAAAAGAACAGCAAAATCATTAAGCAAACTCAAGATATTCAAACTTCAGCTAGGTCAAACTATCTTTGTCAAATAATATTATCCCTTCAGCCCCGATTTTTCAAAAAATTTTGAGTTTCCTTCTGTAAAGCCTGGACGAACGAGGACGAAGCAGTTGCCATTTGGGTTAAAACTTGGTACTGTAAGCGCTCCTTGTAGGCCGAGTATTGCTACAAAAATGTCAACAACAAAAAAAAGGTAATTTTACTTTAATAAATCCCACAATTGTAGGGAAAGTGCTAATATGGAAGAAGAGAGAAGGATGGATTTGAAGGCACTTCTCTAAAGTTCAGTAAAAAGACGAAAAACAGTGATTACTTACTGGGCAAGCCGGCTTCCTAGCCAGTTAAGGAAAAAAGAAAAATCGAGGTCAAAACGTAAAATATTGTCTAAAGAGGTTGCAGTTATGGTACAAAAACGATAAGATGGTGAGCATAAAAATACTACTATTTTTAATTTGATTGAATGAAATATTCAAAATTTTCATTTTTCATAAATTTCAGGTAAACTCTGTAATGTTAATCGTTTATTACTGCCCAAGATAATTAAATTTCCTTTTATAAAATTTTGTGGGTATAGATAATTACTTCATATTTTTTTATCTGGAGAAGTCTCATTTAAACGAGAAGAATCAATAGAATAGCAAGGGATATGAAATAGTGCAAATAAGACGAGGATGCAAAAAAAAGGCAAGAGTAACACAAATCCTCTAAAGTTAACATAACACTGGGGGCTGCAGATTCGTCATACCCTATTGACCAAATTTAGGAACATAGAAACAAAAAAAATTTTACCATACCTTGATAATTAAAAAATATTAAATTCATAGTGCAGATGAAGATACTGAAATAGGAATTGATGAGCTGCAAAAGAGATATGAAGGTCTTGACGAAGTGATGTCCCTACATCCTACGGCCGATTACCAAGCAAAGAAAAGAAGAGGCATAGAATTAAACTCAAATAAGCAGATTGGTGGAATTGAGAGTGATAACTTAAGTACAACTTCATTTACTGAAAGTGAAATAAAAAGCCTTTCAAAAGATAAGAATATGAAAAGTAGGGTGGCAACTGCTCAATCTAACCTAAAAGGTATAAATTCAATTGGGGTGAGGTCTTAAATATCTGAGAGGAGTTAGGATCGTATCATCAGATTATTTTTAATTTAAAGCTTAGAGAGATAATTGGAAATTGAGAGAAGAGAGAAACACCAACTACTTCAAATGTTAATAGATATTAAAGTAGCAGAGCAATAACCTCAACCTAATTGAGAGCCTTTTATCCTATTTATCTTTAATAAACAATTAAAGGAATTAAATATCCTTTTGATCAGAATTCATATAGACTTATAAAGAATTTTTGGGTTAATTAAGTGTATAATATTTTCTGGAACTAACTGGTTCGATCAAGATTGACTATTTGAATAGAGCTATATTCTTGGTTAATTTTTATTTCATGCTAAAACTATAAAATGTCTTGAGGAAACTGAATATCTTATTGGAAAAGTAATACGAGAGTAAACCTATCAAAGTAAGGTTAAGATATAATTCTATTTAATTTTACCTATGCAATTTTTTTTAATTTTATTTATTTATACGATAATTAGTCTAAGATATACCTAAAAATATTTTCTCTATGTTGATAAATAAGGAAATCTACAATATAAAAGGTTTTAAAAGGTATTAATTCCACTACTTAAATGAAGATTATATTAATTTTATTTTGCATCATCGATGGATTAATAAAAGCTAAAGGTTTCTCATACAATAAAAGTTCCAGACCATCTCTCTAGCTTTATTTCCAAATTTATGTTTTATTTTATATAGCATTAATGAACTAAATGAGACGTTGCTTGACATTTTGGATCCCAAGTCAAACAAAGTCTAAAAATTAAAGACACATGCGCAAATGGGCTGCTCTAAAATAAGGCTTGCAGCTCAATTAAGATTAGAAGTAGAGTTCAAATTTAGCATTATCTTTAGAGGTTGATTAAAATGGCTTGAGTCCCTAAAAAGCATTATTGCAGATATAAATGATCAACCCACATTTACAGAAAAGCGCGAATGAGAATTCTAATATTCCAATTCTGAAGATATCAAAAGACTTGAATAACTAGGGATAATAAAATCTCAATGTCAGTTTAAGAGAGGAGCACTCTTCCTAAATTGAGAGAGGTATGCCATTTTCTGAAACTTAACATTCTATGGGATCGAACAATGAAACTTCCAACAGCAACCAAACTTATAGTTCTTAAAACTTATATCATCTCACCTAGCCACCTGACATAAATTCATTAATTTGGGAATTTAAAATATTATTCTTAGACATACAACAAGAGTAATCATAAATTGCTAAAATGCAAGGTCAATAAGAGATAGAAGCCAAGAATGTCAATTAGAAGAACTATTTCTTTGCTTTCTAAACCTAGGCCCCATCGAAAAGAAAGAGTAACCACAAATTAGCTTAATTTTATCTGGTTGTCTTTATAAATAACTTTAAATATAAGCTACTATGAAAATAGAAAACGAGGGAAGTGGGTAGTTTTCTAAGAAAAAGCTATTTGCAAATGTTGACGAGAATTGGATCCTTAAGAGCATGAAATAGAAGATTGCTAATCATTTAGAGAACATGCAAAATTAAGAAAGTAGCTAGTAAGATCTAACTACCAATAAAAGTTTTAATTATCTTTCACTAATTATTCAATAAATTTTAAATTGTAAATGCCATAGAATTGATTCAATCTATATCTAGAATATCTGACATAAAAGAAGACTCTCAAAAAGTTATCATACTTCCGCAGATAAAAACTGAGAACCTAGATTTATTGATTCTAACATAAATATATTCATGTTAATAATTTATCTATATTGAGAAGAGAATTGGATAAAGTGAAAAACAGCTTATCTAATAAAAAAAGATAAGCTTTAAAAATTCAAAGATGAATATAGAAAATAAGAAGGCAAAACTATTCTAAAGAAGATAATGAAGGTTTTAAAACATAGTGATAGCTCTTTAAGTTAAGATCAACAAGAGGCCGATGAGAAAAATAAATAAAATACAGGCGCTTTGAGTTAATTCACATACTCATAGAGTTAATCTCATTATGAAACTTTTTCAGGAAGACCGAATGAAGAAGATTTTATTAGTTTTAATATTTAGGATAATTAATATGTAATAAATTCATTATCCTTAAATTACTCTGACTAAAAACATATTTTAAATAAGTTCGACCCATGATAGGGTTAAGGGATATTATAATTCTAGACTAAGGCTAGGTAGTAAAAAAGGTTCCCTTTTTAATAAGGGATCCTCCTTTAATTTTATAATTTTGAAAATGAATAAATTCCGAAAAAGATTTACTGTAGCTTTAATCATAATTTGATTTAAGGTGAAATTTTGTAATTAAAAGTCGAAATTATGTTAAAATTTAATTTAGAATGAGAATTATAGACAGAAAGGAAAAAATTTTGCCAAACTTGGCTCGCTTTTAATTTATGATTGTATCTTTTTTTAATATGCTGAAATGGAATCTTTAATTCCTAAGATCATTAATTTTAAGATAACTAAACTTCAGAAAAGAGCTTCATTCCATCTAGCTATTAATTTTATCTTTGAGAACAACTACCTATCAGTTTATACCTCATGCTCTTAGAATATAGAATCAAGACTCTTTTGCAACCAAGTCTTCCTTGCAATTCAAAACGAAGAATTCAGATTTCCAAAAAATACACAGCAGCTATGACTATTTACTATCCTTATTATATAATTAAATGAGTACGGAAACATATTGGTATTAGAGAATAAAAGAGAGTTAATTTTATTTTGCTTTGAGTAATTGCTTAGAGCAATCAGAAAAAGAAAGTAGTAGAGTGATGTTGCATTCATCGATAATCTAACTCTCAAGAAAATGAGGAAAAACTGGAAAATTCTGCAAGATCTAAACCGTAAAGAAACCAATTTATATTTATGGAGATTATAAAACATCTATTTTCATTTATAGATGAATAGACTGAGTGATTCTCATAACTCCATTGATAAAACTGTTTATAGCTTTTACTTCATTTACTTAAATAATTTATCTTAAGCCTTGAAAATATAAAGTACCTTGAATCGGGAAGAAAGATTAGCTTAGAAGGCTTGAACCAGAGTCATAAATTCATCTTCTCTAAGGATAGAGAAAAAATGCAGCAAACATTAGAAAGGTGCTAGGCTAGGCTTTTGCAAGAAGAAGAGGAAACTAAAAGCTGCTTGAAAAATTATCTAGAGCACCTGAAGAATATAAAAATGTTTTAGCTTGACCTAAATGGAATGAAGATAGTTAAGAAGCAGTTTGACATTTAGCAATAAAACTTCGCTTAAATGATGAAGACTAGATAGAAGGAATTTTTTACACTCCGCACTTTATATGGGCTTTATCATTTGAAAGAAATATTCTTGCAGAAAGATAAAATATAGCATGCTAAAGAATTTGAGCTTGAAAAGTAATTCAAGCCTTATGTAAAAACCTTCCAACTCTAAATGCTCAAGAAAAAGATCATTAAGCATCAATACACTACTCCCTTAGTTGATTATCCTTCACATGAAGAAAAATACTTTGATCAAGATTTTTAGGACTCAAAGGCAGCTTCTGAAAATTCGAACTTCTTTATCCTGCTTAATAAGTAAGTTTACGAGACTTATCAAAGCTTCAAAGAGTTTTATCAATAGTAATATGTAAGTTAGATAAATAAGGGTGAAATCTATGAATTTGTAGAGAAAAGTTTTGCAAAATGCTTGATTAGATAATAATTTCTGCAAACAAGAATAACGCAACACTCTCATGAAAAAGATAGTCTCAAAAGGTAACTTAAAGACTTGCGCGAAGTTCTTACTTAGGTTTAATTGAAATCTTAGATAAGAGCAAGCCCTTTAATTTGCGTAAATCGTATCAGCTAAAGTGGGAGTTAAATTACTACTTCTTAACTAGTTGATATCTTAGAGTATTTACAATAAAACAGAGAATAAGTCGCTTAAAATTCTAAATTAATAACTCAAGAGCTTTCAAGATACATTCTTTAGGCTGAAAGAATTCTGATTTATACTTCAAAAGAACTTGTCGAACCCTTAATTCAGCATTTCAAAGAATTAATTCCAAATTTCATTATAGACTCGTAACTTAAGGCTTTTGTGCTAAGTAAGGCTTCCATGGGTGAAAATTACAACTCATTATAAAATTAGCTACAGATGGATAATTAAAAAGATTAGAGAGGCAATGTGATGGATCAGGAAAATCTGTTCTTAAAGATTTTTTCAACGATTTCAGACTTAAAACATCTAGTTTAATTACTAGTAGAATTTTAAGATGAATTCAATGGCTCTCCTACGCCCAAAAATCACAAGAAAAGGCCACTTGCTTTAAAGAAATCAATAGCGGGTTTTAAAAGATTTTACCAAAATCTTCCTGAATCTTAACTTCACACTTTTAATGCATTTAATAAAGGAGCACAGTAATTCTAAAGTTATAGAGAGCTTGGCAATTTATGTAATTATTTTACTCACTATCAATTAGAATCATTAGACAGCAGAAGATACTAGATTAAATGTACTTGAGATGCTGGAACGGTCAAGAGGTGGATTACCAGACTTCATTTTCGATGAAGAGAATAAGCAAGTTATCAGACATGACCACAAGCAATCTCTTAATAACTCTAATAGCCCCTTCAAGTAGAATTAAAGCTCGGCTCAAACTACAAATTATGGAGCAATTCACTAGATAAATTAAAAGAGAGCGAGTGAAGTTCTGTAACAGTCTTAAGAAAAACTCAAGACCTCTAGCGGTGCAATTGTATCACAGTCTCAAGATTTTAAGAATTAAGCTAAGGATACTGAAGTGGCTTAAAATAGTGAACATCAATCCAATAATATATAGACATCTAGTTACAATGGAAGTTTCAGCGTAAATAGCCAGGGCATCTATAATTAAAATTCTTCTGAATATCATTAAATTTATCTACACAAAACGATTCTTTGGCTCCCCTCATAACCATCTAGAGCAGCCAAGTATTTATTTTTGCATTGAATTTTATAGAGTATAACTATACAAAAATAAGAACAGGAACAAATCGAAGAAGACTCTTAATCTCTTCAAGAAGATGAAGACATGGTTGAATTCAACAGCTAAGTAAGAAAGCCGAGATAAAAGCCTCTTCCCATTTCTTTTGCAGAGAAGAAGCAAAAGAGAATTTAGTAGCTCTATGAAACTGTCGAGGTGACTGACGACATTAAAATAATAAAGTAGAGGAATCAGCTTGTCAATTTTGAAAGGGAAGAACTTGATTTTATGAATAGTCTCAAAAGAAAAGTGAAATAGGATTATGAGAGAATCAAGTACGAACTACCGATGGTTTCCCTTGCAGGCACAACTCACATAGAAACTCCTTCTCCTTAAAAACTAAGCATTACTTAAAGTCTAGTGTCAGAGAGAAATAAGGTCCGAGAAATTAAAGGTGGCTTAGATAAATCTCTAGTAATGAAGAACTAGAAAAATCGGGAAGATGGGAATCTTTTTTAATAGAGTAAAGTTTAAATATCAAGAAACTAGCTACTGTAAATAAGTAGATAGAATCTATCTCAAAAATTCTCTAACTCTTATAGAAAAGCTGTTGATTTATTTTTTATTTAATTTAAGCTTTTCCTGAATAATAACATCATGACTAACTGTTTCAAACACAAAAAGACTATAACTAAAGCTCGTATGATCTTGATCGAAATTCACTTTCTTCTTCGTACCTCCCAGACATAGTTGACTATTGTAAGATTAATTAAAATTAATAATATAGTTTTATAGTTGAGTTAAACATGTTATTTAATTCTTTAATAGCAGACACCTACAATCAGATAGAGCCATGACTTTAAGGATAAAGAAAGATCAAGTGCATCTCTGTCTTAAATAAGAATATCTAAGTTTTACAATCAAAAATTCATAACTGAGAGTCATCTGAAATTGAGCTAGTAATTTTATTGAATGCGTTTCTTTAAATTGGTTAAAGAATCTAGAAACTAGGAATCTATTTAAACTCTGGATCCAAGAAATTAAAGCCCTCCAATGAAAATGGCAAACAATAAAATTGAAGAAGACAATTTTTCTACCCCTAATCTTATAAATAAACAATCAAGCAAGAGGCGAAATAGGCATATACAAAAGTAAGCTTTGAGTGAGGCTATTAAACTTTATGATACTGTCTAAACGACATCTTCTAAAGGTAGGAAGAATCTACTGCCACAGTTATTTTTTTATGCAAGTTAGTTATTGAACTCATCTTCATAATCGATTTCTCCCTCTGATCCACTCAATATGAGTTTAGATAGAATTAAGAACTAAACAATAATAATTCCATAGGATTAGAGAGATTCCTCACTTATAAGTAATAGAGAAATGGCTATGACGATTTAAGATGAAAGTGAAATGAAGCAGTCTTTAGCTAATCAATCTTCAAATAAAGAGGAGTTATCTTCAATTGAGAATCTTTCAACTTCTAATTCTAAGCTTCCTAAAAAAAGAATACTACACAAAAGCCGCCATAGAACCTATTAGCTTTTGTGAATCTGTTGCTCATATTTGCTAAAGAAAATTTTATTTTTAATATTTTTCAAAACAAAAATGATCAAGAAACCTATCTCAAAACTTAATCAGCAATATGTTTTTAAAATGATTTCTATGAAAGTCTCTTTTAAATATTTTGTTATTTATATTTTTATTGTTTTTATATTAATAATTAATATCAGTGAAAGAATTTAAAACAAATAATTTTATTAAATTGCAAAATTATACTTTTGTGATCATACAGAATTTTTTTTATTTTTATTTTTTTGAAGAGATATTTATTATACGTTCAGCCCCGATTTTCCATAAATTTTTGAGTTTGCTTCTGTAAAGCCTGGACGAAGATCTTGTCATCTTTGTTAAAACTTGGTACTGTAAGCGCTCCTTTTTCAGCCGAGTATTACTAGAAAAATTTCCCCAAAAAAAATATAATTTTACTGATTTAGTTAATCACACAATTGTAGGGAACGTTCTCGATAAGCATGCCAATTATGGATGGATTTGAAGCCACTTCTCTAAAGTTCAGTAAAAAGACGAAAACAGTGGCTACTTACTGGAAAAGCTGGCTTCCTAGCAGTAGTTAAAAATAGGGGCTGAATGAATAATATCAAGTTAAAAATATTAAACCTAGAACTGTTCATTTTGAGGAGAGTATTTGCCTGAACCATATTGCGAATACATTCATTTAAAATTATAATTTGCACAATTAAGTTTCATAAATTTTAGCTTGGATCTAGCTTCGTATTTGTTTCGAAAGAATTATATTCTTCGGCATAGGATAAAATAGGTTATCCTTCTACAAAGATATTTTGATAGGATATTGGAATAATTGGCATAATTGTTATTCCCTTCGTAGCTGTATCTTAAAGGGACTCTATTTATTGTATTCCATATTGTTCATCAGTATGAACTGCTTCAAATTATGCAATCTAGTTAAATCCGTATCTGCTCGTATTAGCATTACTAAATTCCTTTTCAAAATATTTTTTCATAAAGATGAGGAAATATGCATCGAAAAATACCTAGAAAACATATGGAAGAAAGTAGTATAAAAAGCCATAATAAGCAATAGGAACAAGAGCCTTATCAGACTTGTCTACGAAAAATCCACATCCAAAACTCCCTAATAGCTCAATAAAAGTTATCAGAATAAAAGTATAAATTCTCACTTGAAAAGTACTCTATCTTGTGAATATATTCCTATAATAATATATTCACTACAAATGTAGTTGAATACTCTTATCTAAACAAAATGTAGCATATTTGAAATTTATTACCCTTCATTTAGCGAAACTTGAGGTATTCTTTCAATCCATCAATTTGTATAATTAAATAAATTTTTCCATTTTTTTAAATTTTGAAATGACCTCTAATTTCTCATGAACCAATCGAAGCAAGAAGATTTTTAGATTTTATTTCTTAAGAGCACAATTGAAAATTAAGATATCGAATTTTTCTTAAGCTAAATTGAATATAAGAATTCTTCACTATTTCAAATTTAAATTAAAAGGGTGTGATATCTTTTTTTCTGCATCTCATTCTTATAAACATAGCTATTTTTGTAGCATAGCATCCAAATATAATCGTATTCAGAACTATTTAAAATATGTAGCAGTAGTGTATCATATCCAAGATTTGACTGCCTGTCAATTATGGCTAAAGTTGCTTATAGCTTATTATTCTATTAAAATTTAAGACTACTAAAATAAAAACTTGCGAATTCTTTATGTTAGCAGGTAAAATAATTGAATTCAAACTTCGATGCTCATATTGTTAGATAGAAAATTTAAAATTAAAATATATTTCTACATTAAATCCTTCCTAAATTCTACTTTGTCGTTTAATATGATATGCACCGACTTCATCTACTTTACTTACAAATTAAATTAATCATTTTTATATTAATAATAAATTGAACACTCCTAAACAAAAATTGAATGAATATATATTTCTTTAGATTGCAAGCAATATCGAAAGGTAAAATAATTGCTTAATATAAATTACTTGTTGATAGTCACTCATCAATTCCACTTTATTTTAATTTATAAATAAGTCCTCTGAGCCATTATATTCTCAGCTATATTTCAAATATAG
The DNA here is from genome assembly GCA_027382625.1 of Tetmemena sp. SeJ-2015. Lineage (NCBI taxonomy): Eukaryota > Ciliophora > Spirotrichea > Sporadotrichida > Oxytrichidae > Tetmemena > Tetmemena sp. SeJ-2015. The sequence goes on along the minus strand of JAJKFJ010020689.1, from coordinate 7,710 downwards.
TCTTGCACTTTCTTCATTTATCTATTAAATAAAGAAATATTTTTCTTCATTGAGCCCTCTTCATCATTATTTTCTTTGAAGCAAATTACGAGCAATGCAAAAAACATCATTAATCCGATAATGTCGATAATCATAATTAAGGGGGACGTTATGAATATAAAATAATTTATAATAAGAGCAAAATTTAAGCGATGTGAATATAATAGAGTTAAGTGGAATTATATTAATAAAGAATCATACTTACCTAAATGATAAAAAAATAAAATTTCTATAAATTAATAGTAATCACCAGATAAAAAAGATAAAATATGCTATTTACTGATTTTATTGATCACAAAAATGAAGTATACTATACACTGAAGAGTTTTTAACATTTATTTTGTTTTTATCAGGGACACACTTTAATTTAATAAGAAAATATAAATCCTCCTTTTTCACTAGATCAAGATTTAAAACTTATAAAACTTTTTGTTCTCCGGGTTACTTTGCCTAAATTAGATTTTATACAATTTCCTTTTTAATTGGGGGATTGCACTTCTCCCTCCTCCCTATAATTATTGTGAGCCCATGTTTGAACTTAAAGCACCCGCAGAACTAATTTTTTCCCATTAAAATATAATATTTTTAGATTTATAAATTCAAGTGCCCTAAATTCATTTTTTTAAAAAAAAAGCAAGGAAAGTAAATAAGATTAATAAGATTAGAATTTTAACTTTTGTAAATTTTTCCTTTGGTAGATAAAAATTTGCTTTGCAAATGTTATTTTCAAAATAACTTATTAGCTGGGATAAAAAGCTCCTAAACAGGAAATTAAAATAAAAAGTGGCTAAAGATATCATAGCATAAATATTTAAAGTCCGACTATAGATTTGATTAAAATTTTATAATCTATTTAATGGATACTTAATGAAAATTTATAATTCTAAAAATTTTGAATTTATTATTTGTAGTTTAGAATATGTCCTGTCACTTCTCCTTAAGAATTCTGTCCTTCTTCATAGGATAAAACAGGCTACTCTTCTTCTGTGTGTTGTATTTATTGTATTATAAATTTTCAAGAAATATTAATCATAAAAATCAGTAAAAATCTAATAGATAAAATATTTTTAGTGAATTAGTAAATATTTTAGTTTAATAATTTTAGATTACTTATACTCGTTGTTTATACTTATGGAATCTTATTTTAGCGTAATTAGATTCTTTGACTGGAATTAAATAAATAATTTGAAAGAACTATTGATTAGGACTCATTAGATTTTAAGTTTAAAAATATGAGCCCTGAAATCATTGATTTTGATGAGGGTATTAATCTTAGTGTTCTTAGGGATTCATTCATTTAAAGTTATAATTCGCATAATTCTGATTGATTTATTTGTAGATTGGAACTCTCTCGCCACTTGGTACGTCAGAGTTCTATTCGTCTGCGTAGGATGATTAAACAGGCTGTCCTACTACAATAGCATTTTATTGAGAGCCTAGTACTATTGGTCTCATCATACTCCTCCGCATTCTATCAGGAACTTGAATGGACCCCATTTACAATTATCGGATTTCAACAGGGTCATGAACAGCATCTACTGGATTTGAAGGAGCCTAAGTTGCTCCAAATTATGCATTCTGGTTTATTCGATGCTTACGAGCATTTTTAGAACCCTTCTCGTAATATAGCTTCATTATGATAGTGAAAAAAATATCGAAAAGGCCCTCAAATAGAAATGGAAAAGCGAAGTAAAATATGCCATCCATTACGATTGGATAAAGAGCACACAAAGAAATATTTAAGAACACACCGCTTCCAATAACACCTGCTAGCTAAGTTATCATGATTAGAACTAATGTCCAAACTCGAAAGTAGTAAGTTTGGTACCTTGCGTAGATATTATTATAATTACTAAATATATTTAGCTAAAACACTTATTTATGCTAAAATTAAAAGTAGAGTTTTTGATATTCTTCCATCATTTAGAGAGAGTTTGAGGTGATATTTATGCCATCTTCAATTATTATTTTTCATCCCTGAATAATTTTATTTTTACTATTAAAAGACTTCTAATTCTCTCGAATCACTTTCAAATACATTGAGCGTAAACTTTAATTTCCATTTATCTCATTTTAAATTAATATTTTTCATTACATTCAATAAATTTCATTATTGATTTTTAAGAGTTCCAATTTTTAAAGTTAAATTTAACTTAAAAGATATCTCTTTTTCTGAGTCTCATTCTTGTGAACAAAGCTACTCTGAGGGCATAGCATCCAAAAATGAACGCATTAAAAACTATTTGAAATATGTAGTATTTGTGCATCACATCCAAGATTTCATTGTCACTCAAATAATTATCTACATGATTCTTGTTTAGAGTTTAATTAAGATCGAAGATTTTAAAAAAGTTATTATTTTCCGTGCGAACAGCTCAAAATGCCAATTTTTAATTCATACAGTTAAAATCATTGATTAGACCCTCGATATGCACTTTGTTATATTGATAATCAAAAATATAATAAGCTTGTTCTCTTGCAACTTCTTTAATGAAATATGAAGAGCATTAGTCTTCTTATGAAAAAAAATTTAAATTTAGCACGAACTTTTAGACTTATTTAAAATATTTACTGTATCCATTAGTATAAAGATTAATTAGTTTAAAGTTTCTTAATTAGCCTATAATTTATTTTATATTAATTGTCAATAAATCCATAAGCGAATATATTCTGATCTATATCTGATAAATAGTGTTGTATTTTCCTCATTTATAAAATAAATTAAAATTTCATTTCATTGAGTCCACTTCATTACTGTTTTCAATGATACAAGAAAGGAAAATTGCAAAATAGGTGATGAATCCGAAAATGTCTAGAATCATAATTATTGTTACCCCGTGCTTGTACTTAAAACAACAGCAGCAGTACTATTTTTCCTCTCCCATCCAAATATTTTAGATTTATTAATTGATGTAACCAAAATTCAATTCTATTAAATAATGACAAGCTATTTTTTCTTTTATAAAATAAGAATAGAAAGAAATTCACTTTGGTCCTAAATTATTTGAATAGTAAATATAGACATCGTTTTAAATACCTAATTGGCGTGGATCAACAACTTTATTAACTATAAAAGTTTTTTTTTACAAATATCAAAGACATAAATATATTATTGTTAAGAATAAAATTCAAAGCTTAATTAATTATAAATTAAATGGAACAAATCAGCCACCACAGTTGAACTTTTTCAAATTTAAATAATTATTTATCTTATTTTGAATTTATATAAATAAACTTATTATCTTATAATGCAATTTTCTTACCTATTATAAAAAAAATTATTATATCTTGAAATGATATTAAATTAAATCCCTCATTTATCAATTATTGATAAGTTATTTAATTTTAATTAAATATTAATTTGGGGGGGGGCCGAAAATGCAAAAAATAAAGAGTTTTTGGCCTTCAAAATTTCCTTGAGAGTCATATTTCATGATTTCAATTTTATCCAAAAATTCACTCAAAATATGTTTCAAGTCAAATTTACCATTAAAATAAAAGTTTAAAAATAATTTAGGGCAAATTTACTCGAGAAGTGAAATCAACCCTTCATTCAGTATTTATAAATATTGCAGTTATTCGATGTCCTCTCCACCAAGAGATATCTTTCCTCGAATATATTTACTTATTTAAGAAGAATATGTCAAGTTAAGTTTAAAGTCAAGATAATTTCATCTATTGCAGCATTTGGTCTTTTACTCTGGCTTTAACAAAGAGAATGGCCCATTGATACTGTTTTATAAAAGATTGCATGCTTTATTTACGATTTTGATAATAGCATTTAAACTTCTTGGAAATTAATTGCAGAACTTGCACACCTATTTTTGATAATCATTTCTTAGGCTCACTATTTTGAAGAAGAATATATAGAAGTTCAAATATGACTCAGTCATTAAAAGGAGAAGGGGCCCAAAAACAAGAAAGTATTCATCAAAATTAGACTTAATAACAAAAAAAATAGATAATTTTTGAAAAAAAAATTAATCATAAAATTTCACCCTCAAAGAAATTTTGAAGGCCAAAAACTCTTAACTTTTTGGCATTTTCGGCAGATTTCAACTTAAATAGACTATTTTTGGGCGATTTTGACCATATAAAGGAGGGAGGTGCACTTCCGCCCCCCCCCCCCCTTATTAATTTTTAATATCATCAAGGATTATTGTAGAGGTTTTTAATAAGTAATTAAATTATTGTTCTAATCTATTATTAGACTTCTTACAAGGGATTCTAAAAAAATAAAGTTATTCTTCCTTCATTACTACTTTACCTAAGGGATCTTATTATCGTATTGCTAATAATTCTAATCTTGGAAAATAATTTAACAAAGAATTGTTGAGGAGGACCCATTTGATATTAATTTAAAAAATATTAGCCCTGGAACTATTCATTTTGAGGAGGGTATTGATTGTAGCCGTATTATGGATACATTCATATACATTTACAATTTCCAATATTATACTGATTGCATTATTTGTGGATTGGAGTCTGTCCTCCATTTGCACCGTAAGGATTTTATCCATCTGGATAGGATTAAACAGGCTGGCCTTCTACAATGATATTTTGATGAGTGCTTGGAACTATTGGTATCATCATCATTCCTCCAGGGCCTTGCACATACTACATTTATTGCATTCCTGGTGCATTCATGTACATGACTCCATGGGGAGCTGCTCCAAACTATCCATTTAAGCCATTCCCAAAACGAGGCTTATTTGCTTTCCTGAGTCCCTTCTCGTAGTAACGTCTAATAAAGACTGTGAAATAAATATCCAGAGCCAGCTCGAAAAGAAACGACAATAGGTAGTAGAGAATGCCTGACACAGCTATCTAAGTCAGAACTTTATCAGACTTTTAAATGAAAACTCCACATCCAATAAGACCTGCAACCTGAGCCATCATTATGAGAACTAAAGTGAACACTCGCACGCGATAAGCTTTGTATCTTAAGTAGTTATTCATATATTTATAGTTACGCAAAACTAAAATTTGCTAAAGGATTTATTTAAACTACCTAAAACTCTATTTATTTAAATGAAGACTCGAATTGTGAATTGGAAAATTAAAATTCTAAAAATTCTTGTATTCTCTTTAAAAATAATTTAATCTTCAAAATGCCTTCTATATCTTGAGCTAGATAGAATTTTATCTAAATACATTTTACTAATTTTAAGTAAAATCTAAATTATCTTAAAATTCGTTGATAACATTTTTTCTGCATCTCATTCTTATAAACATAGCAACTCTCTCAACATAACACCCAAAGATAATGGCATTAAGAATTATTTGAAGCATGTAGCACTAGTGCATCATATCCACGATGTCATCGTAGCTCAAATCGGTTTTTATATTATTATCTTGTTAAAATTCTAGGATTCTTTTCATTTATCAACGAAATAAAATTAAAAAATTAATTTTCTTTTCATTTGTCCCTCTTCATCTCTGTTCTGCCGAATGCAAGAAAGAAATATTGCAAAATAGCAGACGAATCCAATAATGTCGAGAATCATAATTATTATGGTTCCTTGTTTATACTTGCAGCAGCCGCAACACCGTTCTTATCCCATTAAATTATTTATTTTAAGGTTATTAAAACTATCCGACCAAAACATCAAATATGAGTCATGAGTTAATATGTTAATTTAGGTAAAGATATGAAAGTCTTTCGCTATTGTAATTATTTCTTTGTTTTGTAAAGATCTTAATTTTAAGTTATATATTCTGGTTTAACAAAAGGTTTCAGCAACTACTTGATGAGCTGTAAAAATAATAAAAATTCAGTTCTGTCTTGATAGATAAATAATATGAATAGCGGGGCTAAACTATATGTCTCCCCTTATTATGTTTGTGATGTATTGGAGGAAGTTATTAAAAGCTTAAATATTGTATAAAATATGTTTAAACTACTGATACATATAATAGACTGGCTATCCTACGGGAATGGCATTTCTAGGAGGTGGAGGATAGTTTATATAGTCAACTTGAATATATTAATCAGACTCAGGCCCATTATTGTAATATCTTTGGGACTGATCTGCTACTTCATCGTAAGAATGATTAAATTTAATACCGCATTTAATTTAAAGATTATTGCCGTCAAATCGCTGGCTCTCCTTCAATTTTTTGTTTTGGCCCTTCTCATGATACCTCCTGAATATAATTGCAAAATAGGCGTCGAAGAATACACTGTAAAATATCTTTAGCACGTAGTAAATAACAGCTGGGAGTGCAACCGGGTTTAAAGCTTTTTTAGATTTGTTAAATATATTTTTAATAAGCTGAATGATTTAATAGATAATAATAATAATTTCTTAATTAGATTAATTTTAAAGACAATTTAAAAGATAAATAAGAACTAAACAGGTGAGGATTACTTGTCTTCTTAGGGTTTGAATGAGGATAATCTTAAAATATTGATTTTAAATTGAAAATCAGATAGTGAATAACTCAGCTGTAAATTTTTAAGCTCTTTGTAATAAAATGGACTGAACTGATTTTAAAGTAGAGGAATGATCCTTCATAATAAAAAATTAAGTTATAAAACATGATTCTATTGTAAAAATTAAATTTTAAAAAATAATTTTTCGGTTAATTTTTCAAAATGAATTGATTTCTTGGCCAAAACTGAGCATCCAACTGCACCAGTAAAACTTAAAACTAGAACTAGGACAAGCGTGCACTATCTAGCCTGCAGAGCACTGAGTCTTAAATTCAAGTTATCGCTATTTAAAACCATCCTAGCATACATGATTATTCTAAACAAGAACATCAAGAATATGAAACAGTTTAGCACGATTTGCATTTTGAAACATTAGTGCATCATTTCCACCAATTCATCGTAACTGAGCGCCCCATATTCCAAGTTGTTATTAAATATGTATTCATAGACCTTCTTTATCTCTTCACTTTCTTTCGTATTTCTACTTATGCAAGAGCAAAACAGCCCAAAGAATTCAATAAGAATGGAAACGTCCAAGCAGCAGATTAATTGTATACCAGTAGACAGCTTGAAGTAGCCACAACATTTCTAAGATCCCATATTAATTTTCTTACAATATTCGAACGTTTCCTTTTTTTATTAAGATTTTATAAACAACAACGAAAATGAGTCTCTTAACTTACTTTTTTATTTACGAATAATTTAATTCGTCTGATATTTTAACTATTATTGAAATTCGTATTACTTAATGCGAGTTTTATATTAAAATTAGGCGAAATTAATTTTCATCTCTTGAGTATTAGAAATCAATCTTAAGCTATATAAAAGTATTTGGTTGATGTATTTTGACTAAATATAATATATAATTCATATCGAGGCAATCAAACTGGCCTTAGGAGAAGATAGATTGACATTTATGTATCTATCATAAATTCATTAAGGACTCATTTAAAGAGCCTCGACCCTTCTCTAGTAGAGCTTCTTCTGAGTTGGGATCTTGTGATAGCACATCATGTACTTGCAGTTAAGGCAGCACCCTCTCTTCTTCTTCTTTCTTGAAGCCATCAGCTTCTCGTTGTCCTCCTAGTCTTTATTGAAATAGAAAATAAACCTAAAAATGTTTTTATGAAACTATTATAATTTAGAATAGGGACTTTCTCGAAGAGAATAGACTCATTTGCATACACCTCGTTTTCTAAAGGATGAGCTTGCTTGTCCAACTTCTCTCCAAAACT